>KL289563.1:0-18029 GCA_000699545.1 Podiceps cristatus
CAATACCTGAACCAGAAAGTTGTCGTCTATATGAGCTTCTTATTAACAAATAATTAGTCCCAGTGCAATGGAAAAAGTGGAAAAACATTGTTAATTCAGAAATCTGTGCTGAACTAGTGCACAGGAGCAGTGTTGTGCTTTTGACCTCATCAACATGATTAGTTTTTAAGTGTAACATTTTAGCATTAGGTCTACTGGCAAGGGTTTTTTGATTCAAATACTTCTCTGGTTTGAACTGGTATTTGTTATCTACATCCGTCAGTTCCCATTTGAAGGTTGGAGTAGCGTGTACTTCTGAAACAGTATCTGCCATGAAAGCCACACCAAACGAGCTTTTTGTATATGTAATACAGAAGCATAGGATCTAATCTGTATTTTCATTGACTATTTGGAAATGACCTATTGGGTTCTAGAAGTTTTTGTTTGAAACATGTAAGGTGGTACCTGCTGATCAGGTTAGAGCAGACTAAAGCCCCTCCTGACCTGGCTCTGTATATAACATATTCCTGGGCAATAGGAAGCCTGTAGCACAGGGATGACTGTATTCACTGTATGAAGGTGAACTAACTTTGGGCTACCTATAAAGTCATGTTACGCGGCAATAAGCAACATTACATGCTCTGTGAAGCTAGTCTGGTGGGATGGACAGCTGAAATAACGGGCAGCTCAGCTGGGCCTAGTGGTTTGTAATCCATTGAGCTGCGTATAGCAGTATGCTTAAATTTTCATTAGGGGTATGCAGACATTATTTGCCCCCCCCCACTGCCCCCCCAAGATCACTTAAAGATTGCATGAAGTTAATGTATATTTCTAAGACTGTCATTCAAGTAAGAACATAACCAATGCATTTTAATAGAATTTTGGAAAGAGTTTTCAGTGTATGGTTTGAAATGCCTGAAGTGAAATCCACTCTTCTGTTGTAGAAAAGGACCAGAGGAAGACACGGCTCCTAATGGCAAAACATGATTCCTTGGCTTAAAGTTATTTAGCACTGACACGTTTAACTTCTGCAGTTTTTACCTTTTATGACTTTGTTAATTTTCTGCTGGACAAGGAAGGTGCCAGCTCAGTGTAGTGCTGTAGTGAATCCTGTAGGTACCTAACTCTAGCTCAAATCCTTCTGGAAGTCTGAGCCTTGGAGTCTTTGACTGATATATTAACAAACTGTTTTGTTGAATATTTGTGTAGTACTGAACCCAAGGGATAAGCAAATAACAGTAATTCTTAGGCATTGTGGTTTTTTTCTTTTTCAAAATACCTCCTTGCATTTCTGTTTTACGTACTGCTTCAGTTTAATTTAATGAACAAATTAACGTAGAGCAGACTTAATTTGGTAGTCATTGTTAGCTAATCTGTCTGAAAAATAGCCCAAAAACTGTGGTTTTACTGTTTACTTCATTTTTATAGGGTCAAATGTTTGTCTTGTTCATTTGTCTATTTCCAAATTGCAATGACATGACTTTTTGTATACTGTATTGTTCAGTGCTAGTGAAATGGCACTGGTTGTAGGCATGATTTCAGTCCCAATATTTTTTACCTTTAGAAATACCGTATTTCAAGTAATGTCTTTCGACCTTGATTTATCACATAATCTCAGGAGAGCGCTAACTCTTCTGTTCAGCTGTGTTTATTTATGTTCCAGAAAGCTGATTTCAATGCTAACAAAGATGTAAGTGCAGGTCATTAATAGTTATTTGTGATTCCAGTTGCCTGATCAGATCTGGTTCCTGGAATTCGGTGTTTCTTTCCATTTGGATGACGAGTATGGGATAAAGCTCACTTTTACATTACTGAATATGGGATACTATCGCATTGTGCTTAGTGTCACACCAGACTGTAATAGTTCAGTCCTAACAGGAACTGTGCTTAGGCTCTTACTTTGATTTACAAGTATAAATGAAGCTTCTTATCAGCCAGATGTGACAGAGTAGGAAGCTGTCCTCATGTGGTCATGGCGGAGGAGAGTGTGCTTCTCAAACCTGTAGCAATGCACGCTGCTGCAGGCAGACTTTCATAGCAGTTCTCTTCTCTGCCCTTATAAATACACCTTATTATATGTTTTTTTCTTGGGACGGGTGTTCATGAGACAGATCTTTCATTCCTGAAACTTGTTTTGTATCTGAAATGAGGTCCATCAAGCTGCTCTCATATACCTTTTCTGTTCGAGAAAGATTTTATCTACCTTTGTTGCACTGTTCCTTATGCTCAGTTTTCCATGTACATGTTGTCATACTTTCCTTACCAATAAGCCCATAATTGGCATGGCACATGCTGTTACTCTCTTATTAAAGAGCGACCGTTCTCCTGCTTATTGTTCTGTACGAATGATCTTGTGATCCCAGGAGCAGCTGGATATACCTGATGCTTTTTGTCTTCATTCAAAATGGCCACAGTCTCCTGCTGCTTCTAATTTATAACTGCCATCAGTAAAGATGAATATTACTTTTATTCTTTGAAAAAAAGGCAAAATGAAGGATGAAGGTCCCTATGGAGGAGTGGGAGGTGGAAGTGGAGGAACCTGCACTTCTCTGCAGGGGCAGATAGCATTGCTTGTTCTCCTGCTGGGACAGGGCACCTGCCTTCGAGCCTGTTGGGTTGTGCTGTGGGTCTGTGCAGCTGCAGCAAGCCTGCAGGTCAGGTGTGATGTCTTGCGGGCAGTTCCCCATCCAGTACTTTTCCCTGGGGAAGAAAGCAGCTGGGAGTAAGCTGCCTGCCTCCTGCACAGCTCTTCCCCGAGCTCCTGGGACTCAGAGAGGGAGCAGGCCATGTGCTAAGCATATAGCTCTGATCACCATCTTTTGACAGTGCCTGTCATGTAAAATGACAGGCTGGGGGAGGGCAGCACAGCTGAAATGCGACATTGCAGCCTCCTTTTTACTCTCTGACCTTACGGGATTAGCCAGCCTCATGTAGGATCTGCCAGTCATTTGTGTCTGGTTCAGAGCTGGGAGAGATGCTGAGCCATGCTGAGCTGCAGCAGAGGAGAGCTCTCTGGTAGGACTCTGTGCTTAGAAAGACACTGTTTGGCTGCAGGCAAGTGGCACAAAGTGCTCGCCGTGTGCCTCTCCCATGAACTGATTCAAAGCCGTGATTCTGTGGTATGACCAGGCACGATGACCGTCATCTATTCAAAGAGAAATTGAGAGGCAAGTATGTTACCTTGTGGGTATTCAGTAGGAGTAATGGTACTGTGTTAATTATTGCATAAGAAGTAGCATCTCATCTAACAAAACTCTTTGAAGTATGCTATAAGCTAATTAAATATCCAGACATTCAAAAGTAATGCTTTCCATATATTACTGTATTTCTACAATGAAATACAGTCTCTTCCCATTAAAAATAAGCATTGAGATGCCCCAAAGTATGAAAGAGTTTTATCTGTGTTTGGATGTAACTGTTTCTTCAGACTAAATAGTTCTCAACTGTTTTGCAGGATTCAATTTGAGTATGTTCGAATGAGCAGAAGTAGTTCAAATCAACATTTTCCTGGAGAGGCCTTCATAGGATATGTTCTGCTTATTATACATTAATTTCTATAACTACGGAGCTGCCTTTTATATCAGAAGCATTATTTTCTAATTACTAAAGTATTTTAAGAGCGATGCTCTTGGTAAAGGCATAAACAAAGTACAAAGGCCAGTCTGTTTTCCACATAGTAGATTGTTGTTGAAGAGTTTGTGCCAGCCAGTACAGAGAGTGCAATCGTGTCTTATTCCTCTCAAGAGAGATGAATTACTCAACTGCCTTGGCTCCTGCTGCTACATGTTCTTATCCTTGAGCTGTATTGTTGGAGTGGTCTGTTCCTCTTCACGGAGCAGCCAGCGTAACTGGCAGAAATGTAAATGTATAGCATTGTCTTCATGAAAGGTCTTCACCTGTGAGCTGGTTTTGGATATGCACCAGATTTCTCAACAATGTACTTAAATACACTTTTGAGGTATATTTTTTTAAAGAAAATTAGCAGGGTTTTTGTTTTTTTTTTCAAACAATAGCACTATGCACAGCAGTATCTACTAAAACTGTTGCAAATTTGCAGAGATTGCGTTATTGATTGATACAAGGATACATTGCGGCAGCCCAGGTAATTTATCTTGCCATTTTCCTGTTCAGAAAATTTTGTTCAAGGTTGTAATTTCCTCTGGTGGTTGACACAATAGGGACTGTGAAAAGACAAGGTATGTCCAACTAAGATCACCTGATTCAAGTGTATTTCTGTCTTCAACTCATTTTGCTGTGAAGTAGGTAGCACTGTGTGCCTTCAACAATTAATCTTTCATTCTAAAGTTTGTGTTTGCAGCTACCTACATGTTTTAATGTGGTTACCTCTGCTGTTTCTTAACGTGCCTCAGTACTGTTACACCCCCCTTGGGGTTAAAATGTGACTGGCATGCTACTGAAAGTCACCCCCTGAGTGCCACTGCCACTGGTGATAAAGCCCTTTGACTTTGCTGGGGTAGTACTGAAGCGTGTATGTAGCTATTGCAAGGCATTGAATAGGATCATTACGAAATCAGCAGCAAATACTGAGGGTCAAGCATGGACACTTCCTTGTTGCGAGTGTTCAGGGAAATCTTTGCTAGATTGGGTCACAAAAGCCAGTGGCCTTGGAGGAAACACAGTAACTGGAGTGACAGGAACCATGTATACAAGTCTGTAAAATAACCCATAGCTCTTCATTTACGAAGGGAAATTGAGCTGGTATTTTGCTCAAAAGAAGTACTTGTTGCATAAGCAACATAATGTAGTGCAGATGGGGAGCAGGATCCCTGCGGATGCTCAGAAGGTTTCCCTTGTTCACCTGTCCAGCACTCCCTGCTCCCTAGGCAGGGCCAGAGGAAGGTTACCAGGAGGAAGGTTATCCAGGTCAGCCAGCTGTTGGTACTGATGTTGGGGTCAAGTCACGGATATCGCCTCTCTTTCTTGAAGAAGGAAGGGTCTGTGTCAGGCACTTGCATCACAGGTTTGCTGAGCGTTATTTGTATCAAGGCAAGATACTAAAGAATTGACGTGTTGCCGGGTTTCACAAGTAAATAAGAGATTCATATGGCTGAAAACAGAGTGTATCAACTGGCCTTGCAGGACTGACATCTTGGATACGTGACTTTTCACCTTGCATCAAAACCAGTGTATGTTTCTCATTCAAAAGAGTCCAACTGCAAAAAAATTGCTTACTGGAGCTTCCAAGAATTAGGCACAGCACTAGTTATGCATAGATTTTAAGACACAAAAGCAATCCCTAGACAATGCAAACTACAGAACCTTTCCGTGATACAGACATTAATTTGAACTGCACGGGGTTTTTTTAAAGGCATCTCAGTAAGATGCTGCAGTTGTTCATACTTAACATATTAAAAATGCTCACTAACTGTAAAGGAGCTCCGGATGAAGAGATAAGAGATTAATGTTTAGACTACAATTTTTTTTAATGATAGGCTGAAGTCATCCCACCCTCTGTTAAAATACATTTAAAAATAAAATAAACATTAAAACATTATAGATAGTATGAAATTTGTTATTGTCTGCTGATGTTTGTGGAATGTGCTATTTCATTTTAGCTTTATTTTGGATAAACCAGGTAGGCTGAAGTTCTTTAGGTCTTGCCTGAGGCACATTTTACATATATGACTATATATCATGTCTATAAACTTTTCTTTAGTCTTTAACAACCTTTTGAGGTGTTGGTTCCAGGAAAAAATGCATAATACTAGTAATGACTTTGCTAACACCATGTGCTGGTCCTAATTATAACAAATACAAAAGCATAACTTAGATATTAATTCTCAGGATAATTGTGTATTAGTGTATAATTCTACTTATCTCTTCAGGGATAGCTAAAACTTCACACTGGAAGTGCACATTCAGCTGGTTTCCTGGTCCTTGCTGAGTTTGCTTCAGAGGTTTTTGGTATACATCTCTCTATTTTATAAGTAAGTTTTCATGCTAATTCTTTAAAATAATACCATTCTAAAATGGAAAATGGATACCAGAAATGTATTTCTTTCTAACTGAGAGCTGGATAAAAATTTGATCCAAATGTAAATTATAAATATGCCTACCTGATTTTGCAGATGGGGTATAACAAATTCCTGAGTTATATATAAGTAAGATTTCATGCTAATTCTTTAAAATAATATCATTCTAAAATGGAAAATGGATACCAGAAACGTATTTCTTTCTAACTGAGAGCTGATAAAAATTTTATCCAAATGTAAATTATAAATATGCCTACCTGATTTTGCAGATGGGGTATAACAAATTCCTGAGTTATATGTGTTCTGCTAATCCTGACTCACGGTGAGTTAAACAGCAGTGTTGCTAACTGTTCCTTATGTCTTTTTTTCTGTCATCTGCATACATCTACATGTCTATACACATATATCTTCATGCATATATATGAGCAAGGTACATTTTAATTGTATTATTCTCTTCTGGGTGATACTCATTTTAGTTACTCTAGTGGATTAGGTAAGTTTGGTGTTTTTATTTTCTTCTGTCCAGAATAATCTTCAGAGATTATCAATAATCTCCTTTGAAGTATTTGGCTAATATGCAGTGTATGTTGGCTACTGTTCTAACCTTCAAAAAGTAATTAGCATCTCCCTTTTAAGTGCAGAGCATTGCAAATGCCACGAAAACAGTCCCTGCCAAAACAACATTACAATTTCAGTGATGACTTCTGCAAATTAGATTAGGAATCACTGTGCTGCTGCTGAAGTAAATCTAATATTAGTTTGAATAATGGTGTTAAGAGTTCAGCTTCTGGGTGCCTGTCAGGCATGGACATGATAGAGGCCATCTGCTGTCTGCTCTGTGCTGGTCTCCTGGTGAGAACTGTGTTGGCAGCTGATGGGAAGAGGGTAGGTTTATTTTGGCAGCAGGCAGGTAGGCTCTTTGCTCACCCAGGAGATCAGCTGTGGGATAGCTGATCAGAAAGGTGGTTTCCACAGGTGTAGGTAGGTGAGACTTGTGTTAGCTGGATAATCTGATGTTCTTGATACACTTGGGTCTGCCGTTACCAGAAACTGTAACTGCAGAGCATTTCTGGAGAGCTGGACACATTTTACATCTGAGTAGTGCCAAAGGAAGTCCGCTTGACTGGAGAAATGTTGTTAGAAGTGGTCTTTTCTGTCCAGAAGCATGAGGTGGTAGCCTGCAGGGACTGCTTGTTTTACTAGTGATAACTTCATTTTGAAACTTTTTCTCTAGATCTTCATCAAAAATAGATATTCAAAGTATGAAATAGTGCAAGATGATGTATGTATACTGATGTGGGACACAAACTGATCTAGATGGTATGGGTGTTTCTTATCTCTATTTTTCTGTTGGGATTTTTTGTTTCATTGTCCTCCTTTCCATATTCCACCCGTTTTTCTTAGCTCTTTTTTTTACCTCTCTCACTGTATCCTTCCTTCTGGAGTAACTGCTTCCACTGAAATCCAGTGCTTATTAACCTGACATTAGAAACAGGATTTTAGGCAGGATCTTTCTTGTCCCTCCAGCCAGCAGTTATTCTCTTCGGCTTGCCTAAAGAAGTCAAAGAAGAAGGTATGATCTTTTTCACTGTATCTGCGGCTTACAGTTCTTATGGGATCTTACCAGACTGTTCATAACCCTAGCAAAAAACTGCCTGATGCAGTAATCCTATAAGTGATGAGTAATTTTCCTGTGTAAAAGCAAGGATGTGAAGCAAGGATGGTAACAGGCCCACCAGCTACCCCGTCCCTCTAACAGGTCAGCACAGGGAAAAGAGAAAATGGCAACAGATGCCAGGACATTGCTTTATGGCCACAGACCAGATCTTCTATTTCATGACAGAGCTTGAAGATGAAAATATTCTTCTAATCGAAAATATTTTTTATAGCCACAGCACACATTGGAGTTAAAGGATTTAATCTTAAAAAGTAATGGAAAACTGAAACAATGGTGTATTGGTGTATTGGTGGTTAAGGAGATGTTATTGGTGTATTGGTGGTTAAGGAGATTCAGCTTTATTTATATTTCAAGTTCAAACTCAGTGAAAGCTGTGGTTTATAACTGAAGTCTGCCTCTTGCTTAGGCCGTTGAACCCTGCTCCCTTTTGTGGCTGTGTGCATGTCTTATGTTGGTTCTGGGTGTGTACGTGTGTGTATGTGTTCTGTTGCCCGCAGAGCTATTTTATCTCCTGGACTTTACAAAGCTCCTTTTATCAGTTTTTGTAGTGAAATTCAGCCAAGCAGTATTGAACCAATTGAACACATTCTTGTGTGGAGAAGTCCTTGAAGAGTAGTATGTATGGTATTGAGATTTAAGGCCTATTGGTAAAAAATTTCAACTATTGAAGTAACACATTGAGTTAGGTGCTTTAGTAGACCACGTGTGAGTTATTAAAGAGTACGTCACTGAGCTGCATTAGCTTGCTCTCATTTACTCCCCTCCTGACAACCAATTCTTACAAAAATTGTTTTAAGGATCATACCTAAGGTGTGGGAAGCAACCTGTGTATTTCTGAGCTCTCTTCCCCGTGTTTTATAGAACAATGGAAAGCCACGCATTTCGCAGTGGGTGATGTTTGTGCAGGCTGGGAATATGTCTGTGTGAATTCGGTGTTGATTCTGTGAGCAGCATCTTCATCACACCCTCTGTTTTGACAGGAGGCTTTCATTTAGCTTTGTATATTCATTTCATAAGAGACATTAGCATGTAATAGCCAAACTGCATCTGGGAGATTGTGACAGGAGCAATCACGCTGTGGATGCCTTTACGGGTAAAACAAGCAGCTGGTTGCCAGCAATACTGCTCAACTCTGAATGATGCCTCTCGGAGCAGGGCTGGGAAGGGGAACAGGGAAATGCCTCACGGGGAGTGCAGTGACCAGAAGGATGTCAGAGGGTTTTTCAGAGGTTTTCTCTGACTGGAAGCCAAGTGAAGCAAACAAGGACTGTTGTCTGCCTGAAGTGCTCAAACCAATCCCCGCACTAGTTATTCCTCAGTGATATAACTAAGAAAGGAATAAACAGTCAGGTGGGGTTTAGGAAGAAAATGTTTAAGCAACTCTGGGTCTTAAAGAGCATGATTTCAGAGATTTGCGGTTCAGGTCAAAGCCAGTCTACCCTTGGGGAAGGCATGGGTGAGACAGCAGTAGGGTGGGGGAGACAAGAATCCTGTCCAGTCTTTGCTTTCAACACAGAGCAATCCTAAAGCTTGATTATATTCATGATAAAATTTAAGAAAGAGGTAAAATCTGTGAAGAAACTCATTACCAAGTGGCTAATAGAACGGCTCTTGCAGCTGGCTTGCGAACTGCTCCAGCTCCTTGCTCTGCCTGGTTTAGGCAGAGTCCTGGGGCCGTGTTCAGATGTAGCTGTGGTAGCAACCACTGCCAGTTCCCACTAAAACTGCCGAGCCTCGGAGGCGTGTGAGGATCAGAAGTATCTCATCACCCATTTAGGTTGATTTCTAATTTGATGAGGGCCTACAGTTAAAAAAAAAAATCATCAATACAGTTCAAAGACTTTTGGAGGTTTATTTCACACGTTATGTATAGCTACATACAGATATACACGTTATATATAAAAACTATAGTGTGTAGGGTACATATAAAATTCAAAATATACATTAAAAATATACTTTAAATACATATTTAACTATATTGTGCCAGTCATTTATGTTACATGCATCAATAAATTTAATAAGATGCTGAAATTTTCACAGAGCTTGTGTTGCCAACACCACTAATGTAGTTGAGATTTAATTTGGTGTAACATTTTACTGTTTCCTAAGGAAACGAGGATTGTGCAATCATTTTCTGTCTGTTAGTCCTCTGCATCATGTTTTGAACTGCTGATCTAGCTCCTGCAACATGAGAAGGATGTATTCTGAGTCTTGAAGATAATTAAGTTCTTACAAGTTTCATGATGGCCGTGGCTCAGTAAAGAGGCAAAACCCAAATCGGTGCCCTACTGGGTGGAAAGCTGTTATATATTCTCCTTGGCCGCAATCAATATACACATACCTTCAGGCTAAGCACAGCAGGTACTGTCTCCTGCCCAGATGAGATGTCAGGAATTCTGTGTGGTGGGAGAGAAGCTGAAATTATTTTGGTTAAAGGATGTGAGAGATGTAGAACTTAAATCTGTAGGAAATCATGTTTCATTACATGTTGGTCACAGAACAACTCAATACAGTTTGGTGGTTTTTTTTTTCATTTCACCATTCATATTTCAGTTTTCAAGTAATGTGATTACTGAATTCACCAAATACGCAGTTTTAGAGATGAGATGCCTCTGACACAAGAAATTGCGAGTCTTTGCACATTGTGCTTGATGCTATTAGCTATGAGCCATTTTTTGGTTTTGTTCTCTGACACTAGTCTGACTTACAGCTTCAGAAGCCTTTTTTTGCTGGTCTTTGAAGAGATTTGCATTACTGTGCACTAAAATACAATAAGCATGTAACCGCAGAAGGTCATTTAAAAAAAAATCAGTTTTCAGTATGGAGTCGCAATGAATTGAAATACTGAGGTGTTGGTATTAATCTGAGAGCTAGTAATTTATGTTCTTATTTTCATTAATATATTTACTTACTGTATTGTGACAAAAGGATTTGAGAACTATAAATAGTTTCTAAAAACAAAGCATGAAATTAGTTGAGAAGTCTTGCTTTTATGAAACCTTCAATGGCCTTGGGCATCAAACTAACCAGAACAAAGAAAGGTGGAATATGAAAATCAAATGATGTGCCTTCTGTAGGCTGAGTGAACAAAACAGCCTTTCAGAGTGCTATAAAGTTGTTAAATTTGGCTTCTGACAGACAGTCAGAGATGCAGGTTCCCAATGCGGGGAGACAAGACTGCCACTGGCCTGCTCCTGTCCTCCTTCAGTCATCCATCGGTGTGTCAGACAGCTTGTGGTAAGGTGTGATACGCAGAACAGCTGGTAGTACACCTAACCAGGAATTAGCTTTAGTAAAAATAGGAATACTTTGAATGAAATGTAAAGAAATAGAGCAAAGAAGATGACCTAAGAGCAAAACCAAAGGTAAATGATTTGGCAGCATAAAGGTAGCCAAATTCGAGTGTTACTAAATGAAACGTAAGATACATTGGGAAGACTAATTGGAATAGTAGTGTGCGTTGCTCTCTTTCAGTAGCAGTCATTGCAGACAGCTAGAGACCATGTTAGACAACACAGGAAAAACATTTGTTCCATATACAATAAGAAATAAACATTTGAATTGTATAAAGAATGGAGCAGGTTAGACAATACCATCTTGCTTGAATGTGTTTAGTTCTTCTTTGAGAATATGAATAGGTAGACATTTCAGAGAAGTGTTTTGACACACTGGCTAATTATTTTACAAAGTAATTACAGGAGAGACCTTTTAGCAGCCTTCCAGTATATGAAGGGGGCTACAAGGAAGCTGGAGAGGGACGTCTGACAAAGGCCTGTAGTGACAGGACATGTGGTAATGGCTTTAAACTGAAAGAGGGTAGATGTAGATTAGATAGAAGGAAGGAATTCTGCCTTATGAGGGTGGTGAGGCACTGGAACAGGTTGCCCAGGGAAGCTGTGGATGCCCCATCCCTGGAAGTGTTCAAGGCCAGGCTGGACGGGACTCTGAGCAACCTGGTCTAGTGGAAGGTGTCCCTGTCCATGGCAGGTGGGGGTGGGACTAGATGATCTTTAAGGTCCCTTCCAACCCAAACCATTCTATAGTTCTATGATTTGAAAAGTTCATTTTGCAGATGAAATAATTCCAAGGAAGATACAACTGGAGAACTACACTATGATCAACAGAAGTTGACCATATGTGTATAAAGTCCCACTTATTCTTTCAAATAATACTAAACAAAGAAGTGGTGTAGTAATTGTTGAGGACTGAGTGGTAGTGAATGATGCACTTCAGTGGACAGGGAGACCCTCCCGTTGAGTCATGAGGTTCAGAAAGGACCCCCTTGCTTTCTAAACTCCTTGTTATAGAGGAGTCTAGGTGTGGCTGGATCCAATCCTAGTCTCAGAGTTGGTCAGTGGTTTATGTCTCAGGATTATATCAGGTCCCGAGAGGGCCGTCCTGGATGACTCACTCTGAAATAAACCAATGTTCGAGATACCCTTTGGCTAAATTAAGGTAGCTTAACACCAAGCGATTGATAGAAAAGTTTTATTTATGGTAGAACCGTATTTAGATTATATAAAGGGATAAGAGAGAGAGTAAGATAGAAAAATAGGAGAAAAGGAAAAGAGAGAGGTAAAGGAAAAGTCCAAATCACCACCCTGGTTCCAGCGTTTGTCCAGCCAATGGGGGTCTCTGGTGGGAGTGCTTATCCAAAGGGTCCCGTGAGTGTCACTTGCTTTGCCCTTTTATGTCAATCTTTTCTCCTAGTCCTTCCCCCTTATCTGCCTAAGCCTCGCTTCCCATGCAGATCAGCACACATACTCACAAAGGGGAAGTTTTGAGTCCATGCTCTCCCTCTCCCTGATGCTTTTTACTTTTTGCGAAGTCACTGTGGGTTTTGCTGATTTCACGCTTGAGCAATCCCCTTATCATTTGGTCTGCGGGTGCTTAAGGCACACTTAGCACGTTTCTGGGACATCTGTCTCTGAATCTGCCAAGTAGCCCTTATCTTTCCAAGCTTCTGCTTATCTCCCTGCCCAGGGATGCTCCAGTAGTTAGTCCCTTGTTGCAGGGGAGACAGGTTGGTCTTAGCATTAGATGGTGGGTCCCTTCAGTTGGTCTCCTACAGTAGTCAGTCCATTGTCGCAGGGGGATGCTGTCTCAGGCTTGTTCATTTTTAAACAGTTACTCAAGATAAGGCCCAGAAAAGCACTATCCTACCTCTGCAAGATCTTCCCTTCCAGCTGCACCTTACTGCAATAACATTCCCTCAGGAAAGGTCCCCCTTTGCCAAGTGTTTGAGACAATAAATAACTCTTTCAGCTTCTCAGTCTCCTACAGAAATAGAATTCTAAAAAAAGTAATTCAAAATTAATAAAAGGAATCAATTACTGAATAAATTATTTTTTGAAGTCATCACCACAGTATATTCTGTCTAAAGAGGTTAATAAAATTCCAAAGCATATGAAATGATTATTCTTTAAAAGATGATAAGAGGGATATATTTCTTTGTGTTTAAAGGCATAAACTTAGAAAAGGTTGAGGACAGAGGTGTTCAAAGGTTGAGGACAAAGGTGTTCATTAAGGAAATCCAGACATGTTTTCTCTTCGATCTCCTGCTTGCTGCTTTTGAATACGATATTGGAGTAGATGAAGCTAAGCTCCAAATGCCTGCAGGACACGTGCCATCAGTGCTACACCCCCAAATCCCGATCTTAGGATGCGTGCACACTCCAACAGCCCTCATCTCCTAGTGTTTTATGTTAGAGGTTATCCTTAAGTATGGAACAGCTGCTTTCCAGCCTTGATTTGAAAAGAAGCTGATGCACCTGGGAAGAAGAGGGTGAGAAGAAAAGGCAGCAAAGAGCAGTTATCATTCAGGTCTCCTCTCAAATCAAGAAATAGCTGGAGTGTGGCATATAATATCAGCAGTCATGAAATATGGAAAACCCTACATGTGATCTATTTGCTGTGACCCTGCTATCCTGTTCTGTTCCTTTATAGCCTGTATACGCGATGCCGTGGCACGTTACGTCTGGTATGTTAGTGTCAGCGGCTCAGACGTGGGAAGGCCCGTTACGTATAATTGCGGTGCAGCAACCACATCAGGTCCCGCTGTCTCCCAGCAGGCTGGGCGCAGCTTTAATGCTGCTGCTTCCAGAGCTTGCGGAGCATCTCTGCACAGTCTGCACCACATGACATATAAATAAACTTTATAATCTAGGCTGTCACCTTATTTTTCTTTGTAAAGCATTTGCCTCAAGTTAGGGAGCTATGTAGAAGTGTGTATGATTAATGAAATGCTCTCAGTGGCATTGTGGGGATCTCTTTACCTTTTATTCCATTTGGTTCCTGAAACCTCTGGGATTAACCTTCAGCCTGAATGAGTCGGGCAGTCCATTTACGTTCCACCAGCAGTGCACTGTCTTTTCAGTAACTCAAATATAATTTGTTTTAATACAGTTAATGATATTTGCAATCGCATTTCCTGGTCCTGAGCTACATTTAATAGAGTTGAAACATCATGCAACATGTAAACAATGCAATGGCCTTTACATCTTTTCTCAGTTTCTTGACTCCTGCATATGATATCCTTTTGTTGTGGTTCTTTTGCATGTTCCATGTAGGCAGGGGGAGGTGGTATGATTTGAGATTAAAGGTGGTAAATTATATATTTACAACCCGTAGACATTACTTTAGGAACACTAATAATCTAAGCATAAAGGCAGTTGTGAAAGCTAATTAAAAGTGTGTGCTATATAAATGGGCAGTGGATGGGCAGATGGGCAATCGGTGTCTCTGAATGCTGCATGCACTGCAGTAGAACCTAGTGTTCTCTGGCTGGTCAGGGAGAGAAGAGAGGTAGGAACCCACACGGAGAATTTGGTAGGTTACATTATAAAAGTGTCTGGAATGTGGACAGAGCATTTGAAATGCGATTTTGTGTGAAACTCTTCATCTTACCTTTCGTTCCTCATTGTGCTGAATTCATTTAGAAAGTGAAAACTCTGTCTAGCATAGGGCAAGTGGCAGCCAAGAGGTGCAGACAGAGGTTTTATCATCAGTCACCAGTGATTAATTTATTGGACTCTATACATAAAACTTTAAATATATTTATACAGAGAATAATACTGGTCTGAAATATGAGCAAAAATAAAAAAAAGTAACAGGAAAGCACGATTAGATGTTGTGGAAAAAAAAGACAGCAAATAATTCATGTTGTTTGCAAAAACTGCTGAAGATCAATTTATTTCAGTTCTTCAGAGTTCATTCTGCTGCGACTAAATCCAGTTTGAATTATATTACCAAAATTCAAAGATACTCTTCCTTGACAACTCTAGTTTTCATGGTTGGTGGGGAAAAAAAGGAAGATACATGCTTCCAAAAAGCCTTGTCTACAATTCAGGCTAAATACTATAATTGGTTTTGTTTTGTTCTGTTTTTTTTTTTTTTAATTTTCAATGTGCTGAAGGAAGTCTTTGGCCAAAATGGAACAAATTTCCACAGGGGACTCTGAAGAGGTGCACTGCTTCTTTTAAGGAGATGGGTAGATAGCTTCTGGGAATCTTGACAAGCTGTGACAAGCTCCCGGCCCTAGTGGCAGCCTCTCTGCATCAGGTAAGATGAAAGGCACTGCAGCCGATGCAGGCAGGATCCTTTCCAGAAAGATTACAAAGCCTTGGCAGTTTGTTTGTCCGTAACTACTGTAATCGGCTCCTGCCCACTCCAAAGGCAAACATATTTAATAAAACGTGTTCCCATGTTTCTTCCCTTTCTCTACAAATTGCAACTGAACGCCCAGGTACATAGCCCAAGTCTTTGCAGGAGCTTGTGCAACTGCTTGTTCAAGAACGTAAGTAAAGAAGAAAATGCATTTTGAAAGCAGGTGTGGAAGACCTGGTTCAGGGTTTGGGTTCAGGTTAGACACTTGAATCTTGGCCTTACATACTAGATAGGGACTTTGTGACCATCTAGCTATTTGTTATATATTGATTTTAAGTGTGCTTGGGTCTGCAACGGATTGGTTTTTTTTTTTTTTTTTTTTTTTTTTTTTCACATTTTTGGGTTTTTTTTTTTTTTTTTTTTTTTTTTCCAAATTAGTTCCTATAAATGTTCCTCATTTTACTTGATAGTCTCCCAGAATAAAGTAGCCCCTTGGAGAATGTATTGTAATGGTGTAATATTGGGGCAAAGTTCTGTCAGGATTTCATGGATTACTTTTATAATGCTTCTACTTGATTTTCCCATTATAGGCTTAACAAAGCCAAGATTGTCTTAACCTAAGTGTGTCAGTCCTGTTTAAATCCAGTTGGTTATTTTCATGATGAAAATGAACATTTTTAAGTGCTTTGCTGGATCAGGGCCCAGATGATTGTTACCTCTTTCAAATGAGTGTTTTAAAGCTTCCTTGATCTTCATAATAATGGAATTATACCAATAATTATTAATGAATAGTATTACTCTGTAAATTCCCCTGTGAATTTATCTGCATGCAGGAATTAGAGCCTCGGTTCCAGTATTTCATAAATGTGCCTTAGCAATCTTAATGCAATTTACTTCCTTTCTTGCCTACTCATAATACATTTATTACTATTTCTGGTAGAGACATCCTTTGTGATTTGGAGGTGGACTGTTTTGATCACATGGGGATTAGATAATGAATCTTCAAAACTGCCCCTGTTGAGGAAAACAAGACAGTGCGTTGATTTCTAAAAATTATCCCTAGAAAAGGTAAAATCTCTTAAAATCTTTCCAAATCTAGAAAGAAAAGCATCAGAGACTGAGAAGTTAGGGATCTAACTGAGGACCTTGGATCTAGAAGGTGAGAATTTGAGAATAAGAATGACTTTAGTAAGTGACAAAACCAAGGCCTGGTCATTTTCACAAGCTTTTCTTACTTTTCTGCGAGCATTTTTACAACTCTTAGAGGTAAATGTTGAAGAAAAATCGTAGCACTAACCCCCTTGATCCTTCCTGGTGACATTGATTCTTGCATCTCCGGTGTGATGAACGTGCTGGGGAAGAACCTCAGCAGAAATACTGCAGGTGTCCATTGCTGTCACAGACAATTCTGAATGCAGAAGCAGTCAAGCACAGGTCTCGTTCTGCTTGTCTACAGCTGCATATATATATATATATATATATATATAATGAAATGCTACTTGGTAGTAGCATTTTTTTAATTGCAGTGGAACTTATGCATGTCGGCACCCAGGGCAGCTCATGTCTTTTCCTCGACTAGTTGGCTGAGGTGGAGCTGAAGCCCTTTCTCTGCCCAGCAGCTTCCGATAAAGCCCAGGGCTTGGGTGCCTGCTGTGTCTGTGCTTGCCACAAATGCTTCTCCTCCTGCCTGTACCGACACTGCTCCCGGCACAGGGCTGATAGGTGTCCGAGAGGAGAAGCTTGATGCCATGGCTGGAAGGAAGCTGGGAAGGACAGAGAGAATGTGACTGGAGTCACATGTGAAGTAAATGGTGTGTGTTGAAGCACCATCCATAGACTGAAGTGGCCAGTGAATAGGAAACCAGGAAAGTCAGAGATGCTACAAGATTTCTTTTTTTTTTTCATAAGAATGGTAGGAGTCTGAACTTTTAAAAGAAACCCCAGGAAAGTGAATTGGTTTGGTTGAAGGGCAAAGGCTACCACAGAGCAATGTTCCAACTATTTTTACTGCTATATGTCCAGACAGGTTTTTAAAGTATTCTTTTAAAATTAACAGTGTAGGTACTTTCTAAACACCTTGTAGCTCTACAGAGAGAGTCATAGAAGCCACATATCTTCTCCAGTTTGTCACTGGGGGTTGTGGTCTCTGATCTTCCTTCTGTTGTGACAAATAAAATCTTGTTCTGTGACATCTTTCTGACAAGTCCAACACCATAGAGCACTTGATACTGTTTGGTTTACTCTAATACTGGTTTCAGGCTTCTTTTCTTGGATGAGACTATGTATCAGACTAAGCAAGCCATCAAGCATACTTATTTCTTGAGAAGCTTTCCTTCATAACAAAAAGATGGACTGAAAAGTCAGAGGCTTTTTTTATAATCCATGTATGTGACGAGCTTGCATTTGTTTGGAGAACTGAGGTAACAGAGCTTTATCTGTTTCCTATCTGGTGGCATACTCAAATGCGCTAAATGAGATTTATAAGTTAGGTTTCGTTAGGACATGAATTAATAATTTGGAACAAGTATCTCATTAAATAGGAAAAACTGCAGTTAAAACACATTAAAATAAAAGGCTTTGAAAACCAGTCCCTTCCCTGTGTCCTTGCAGAGCTGGCTTTTAGCAAACAGTATGGAGTCCCTGCCAGTTGTCCCTGCTTTTGTAACCACTGGCTGCAGATCTGCTCCTTACTACAGGGAAGTTCCTGTTCCTCTCTGGAGTCTCCTACTCTCCCCAGACCTCTAGTTCCGTGTGTGTGTCCGTCGTCCCTCCCC
>KL289563.1:18059-34215 GCA_000699545.1 Podiceps cristatus
GACTAACCCCACACTGCCTGGCAGACAACTTTTGGGTGGGTGACATCCTGGGAGAGAGACTCCCCTAGGAAGGCAGAGAGCACCGTGTGGGCTTGGGCAGCAAACCAGTCCCTCCCTCTGCCCAGACTCCACGTGCCAGGGCTACTTCCTCCTGCCCTCCTTTACAAAATATATCATACACATTATTTTTACTGAAAACATACAAATTAAAACATTAAAATATCCTTCCTGGTATACATATTCCACTGAGGAACTAGAGAGGAGACAGTGAAACTTCAGTCATCAGAGAGTTATATAGGGTTTGGTGTTGGCTGACTGTTGTCCTTCAGGCAGGGTGTCCCTTGCATGGGTTTTTGTCAGAACAGCATAGTCACTGCCTGTGATGCAGTACAGTATTTACTGCTTGCGGGTGCAAACCCACCTCCTCCATCCAGCCTTAGATGGGTGTCAGCCACATGTATTTTGTGTCCCTGCAGTAGCCCCAGTTCAAGTCATACCATTTCTTTTAAAGCAAGAGTGGTATTCATCGATACCTCATTTTCTTTTTAGGGGGGTAGCAGATGTCTTTGTATGTCTTTGTGATAAACGTAAGTAATTACTAAGAAACAAACATTTCCCACACTTGAACAACCTTGTGGTCCTGCTCAAGTTAATAGAAGCTGCCAGTAGCTTTATGGCAGAATTGGAGCCTGTAGGTTACAAAAATGGTTTTTCAAACCCTGAGCAGTTTTATAAGCTTGCATGGGTCATTCAAATGTCACTAATGTGTGCTCCATGTTTTGTGCAGCACAGAAGCAATTTTGTTTTATATTAGGAAATGAGAGGTAGACTCTGGTAAGAGACATCTAGCAAATTCAGTATTCCTATCGCAAAAGATTGCCGGCTTTTTCGGAGGTGGTAACATATCAGTAGTCTGGAAATACCCTGGTAAGATCATAATTGAGTTGTCCAGAAGATTCCTGTCCTTCTTTGTTGTCGGGTTATCTTAGGACATTGCTCAATCTGATAGGGACAAAACCTTTTACGGGCTTTTGGCAGAAAGTACACTGAAAACAGGGTACAGAGATGGAATATGGCCAATTCCACTCTTAAGTTCAAGACTAACTTACCTAATTCTTTCCTCTTTAGAGACCACTAAATACATTTATACCTAATTCTGTAATGGATAAAATCTGTTCTTTATTTTTCAAGTTGTATGTCTGCAATTCTCTTTAGATCATACTCATGCTTGAACACGTAAATACTTTCTATGTGAAATTTGGTGGAACTCTATATAATAAAACTGCTACAGAACAGGTGGGCTGTATCAATCACGTTTAGTCAAATCTTAAGTGCCAGATGGTATATTTGCAATTGTATTTCAGGATCCGATCACAGACTCATTATTTGTCATTGCCCTTAGCTTGTACTGCTGTTTTAAGTAAGTAAAAGCTTTGTGTACTGAACGGAGTCCATCACTTTTTGTAAACCCTAAAAATTACAGCCCCCAAGTATGCAATTAAGCTAACATATAATATCTTCTCATATTTCTCAGAAGTTAAAATTTTCACCAGGGATAACTAGGATGCTTGGATATGTGGTACTTTGGTTCAGATTGTACATTTTATTAATGTTGCTCCTTAGCTTTGCAGAGAAGTTATGGCGGGTTCTTGTAGGTGTCAGTTAAGCTATTCACTGCAGCTTCCTTTCCTTTGAAACACATTGTGTGTTTTTCTGCAAAGAACTAGTCTCTGTTGCCTGTTAATACTTGTACTGTAAAATAAATAAATAAATAAATGGTAAATTCTATAACCTCAAAGGTCCAAACAGTTAATTTTCAGTTATTTACCTGTCTAGTTAGCTGGAGAGTTATCGAAAGGCAGTACTGCAACTGCTACTTCTTGCTGTCTTTCATCTGATGTATCCCAATAGCACAGCATTTAGTCTTATATGGAGCACATTTCCCATGCTTGTCAAGTTGCTGCTGTTGGTTTTTGCAGACCTCAGTAATTCAAAGAAGAACTTTCTGGAAGTTTTCTTTAATTACTCTTCATAGGACCATTCCCCCTTCAGCAGAGCTATGTGTGTGTCTCTACAAGCAGTGGGAGAACATTGCAGTCCTTTAGCCATCCCATCATCTGCTTAAAAACCACTATTTGATCTTGGAACTGTGGCAGCAAAAAGAATTAGCCAATGACTAGGAATACTTTATCAACATTAAATTGCTCAGGGTTTGTTTTGGTTAGTTGTGCGTTTTTTTTGTTTGTTTTTTGGGTTTTTTTTAATCTGTGAAATTGTTAGCTTAGTTTTTGTGTATTAAAAAAGCTGGTGAACATTTACATGTGTGTACATAAGATGTATCTATGATACTATCATCTCCTTTAGATTTTTGGGTATTTTTCTTTTGATTTCTACTACTAAAATCAAGTAAACTGTGCAACATTAGTCATTTGACCAAAAGGTATTTTTCTTTCAGAAATAGATGATAGCAATTCAAAGATTTCCTTTGTTATTTACATACTTAGCATTTACTCAGTAAATACTGACAGTATTCCCTCAGTATATCCCTTACATGACAACATTTCACTTTGAGACTTGAAATTGAGCTCCTACTTCCTAAAAGACAACTATTTTTTGTCCCAGTTAGGAATTTGGTCTTAGTAACATTGTTTCTATTTGTTTTAGAACAAGTGAAACAGCTTGCATACCCTTTGTAATGTTGACAACCCTTCATGTTTTGTAGTTCGTATCATATGTTGCGTTTCTCATGAAGTACTGCCTACTATTCCTTTGTCTGTTCAGAGATAGTTTTAGACATTGGTCTGTTCATTCAGGTTCCAGCATCACTCAATAGAAATGTCCTGTTCTCTACGTGATGGTGAAATGTACCTTTTGCTGAAAAAAAGATCACATGAAAACCCAAAAAAGTTTATGCAGATCACTGTTTGGGGAGAAGAGAGTAATCCTAAAAGCCGTGTAAACTGGTTGCATTCTTACAGGTGAGAAAATAAGAGTTAGAGGAAAGAGAGCTTCTCATTTGAAATTTTAAGGGACTTACAGCCCTGATTTGGCTTTGTTTCGGTTTTTCCCCCAAAGTAGTGAAATTTACAGATTTAATTGGGTTCCCACTAAATTCTCACTGACAACTCAGAGTTTTCTACTTCCATTAATTGCTAGGCTCTTCCGCCTGCAATTTATGATGCGTATTTACTACTGCTCATCTTATGTTATCTGTGTATTTGTGGTTAGTAATTTCTCACAAAGCATTTCTGAGGAGATAGAGCAGATGATTGCTTTTGGACCTGGGAATGGATATTACTGCAGGGCAAGAGCCTTCCTGGGAGAACCTGAGTGTCTTGATTTGGTTTTTATTTGGAGGAATGCAGTTGTTTGCAAGCTAAAAAAGAACTGCTTTTGCCATTTGTATTTGTATGTTTATTTTCTCTCTGGTCAGATAGGACTGATAGGCGGGTGTTGTGTGGTGGAGCATCTGTTGGTTCAGCGAACTGAGAAGAAATGGCAATAACAAAATCAAAAGCCACGCTCTGGCAAAGAGGGGAGAGGGCTGTGTGCCGGTGGTGAGTAGCAGAGGATGATTGTCACTGACAACGTGGGCTGTTGGTGGCAGGAAAGTAGGAGGCTTTCTGTTTATTTTATGTCACTTTTGCTTCTTCACTGGCAAGCTACTGATCTAAGTTGACCTGCATTTGAAAACACTGGGTGGTACTGACTGGCAAGTATGTTTGACATGAGGATGAAGAAGACTAAATATTGCCCTCCCACCTCAGTTTTCCTGTGATTTGCATGCAGCCAAATGCTATCCCATGCTGCTTATCAGGGAACAGGCTGACATTTTCTTCATTCAAAAGTGTAGTGTGACATGCAGAGCTGGCAGGGAATAGAGTAAAATCAATCGAGCAAATAACATATTTCTTCTAGCATTCAGTGGGTTGTTGTGGGAGAAGGCACCCTTGTTTCCTCCGTCCGTGTGATGGGAAGGACAGCAGTCCACTCTGAAAAGTAGCAGTGCTATGTGCCCTCTCTGAGCAGTTTGGAGACTCAGTAGAAAACAGATAAAAATCCAAACGTGCAGATTCCAAAGTGAGCAGGAGAAAAACTCTTCTGAGTACTGTGTACTTTGTTATGAGTATTAATTTGCTGCAGGCAATGTAGGTTGATGTCTTCATGGTTTGGCATCTGCAAACACTTTTTCAGGGCACCAGGTTATTACCGGTGGCCATAAGATCTCTCTGAATCAGGACCAGGCTGTTGCCCAGGTTTCTGGAGTTGGCTGGGTACACTTCAGCAGAGCAGCCTGCTGCAACGGGCAGAGGGCAGAGCGGGCACACCGGCACTGTCCGTGGTTGTGGTCTCTCCCTTCTGACACGTGCTACGCTCTGGAGAAGTCAAGAGCATTTTTATAGATAAAAAAAAAATCACCACCACGATCACCTGAGAACAGAAAGCAAAAGAAAATAAACTGTGTGACGGTCAGCACTGCTGCCTCGAATACTTCTTGCTCCTCACTTTAGCCTTGACCACCCTGTTGGCTCTCAGTCCATTCAGCTACGTCCAGGCTGCCATTGAGTCTCTCCCGTTGTGCACCTCCGCCCGGTTTTATCACACCTGCCTCCTGTGTTTGCGCTCCCTGTTTGTCCTTGCCTGCGCGGTGTCCTTCCTCTCACTGTGACGCTGATGTCGTTGACATTTTTGCTTGGCTTTTCAATTTCGCACGCTTTCCATAGCTTCTGTTCCCATAGCTTTAGAGCAAACCTCACAACTCTTTTGCATATTCCCCCCAAGTCTTCCTGGAAAATCTCATAATTTTTTGTCCCTGCTCATAGCAGACGTCAGGATCCTGAGAGCTCCAGCAGGCTGTGTGGCTCCTTCTCTGTCCAAGGAGTTAGCTCCCAGGGTTCAACCCAGCTCTGAAATGGTGGAGCTGTGGTGAAGCCTGGGACCAAATTGGTAGGCAAGCTGTGAGGAGCCTCCTCCCCCTTTCCTGTAGGAGCTGCTTTTAGGGCTGGCCTTGCCTGGGGCCTTGCCTGAGCTGTCTTTCAGCTGCGGTTGCCTCTGGCCAGGCACCTCGCTGCCCCCTGCCCCCGCCCCGCCACCATCTTGGCAGGACCTCAGACCTGCTCTGTTGTGATGGCCTTGATCCACGACTGCCCCGCTTGCCATCATCCTGGCCCCACGCTGCTTGTTCAGGGGCCACGGACTTGTGCCCTGGGGGCGAGGGGCTGCCCGGCTGCCTGTGGCCCCCAGCTGCCTGCCCTTGCCCTCACCCAGCAGCCCTCTCCCACCCAACCCTTTTCAGAGCAACTCCAGCAAGATATTTGGATGCAGCAGTTTTGTCGCTTGTTTGTATGGTAAACGGCTTGTAGTTAAAGCATTTCAGTCAACTGGAAACATTCATTGGCTTGAACTGCACACTTAAAGAGCTGGCTGCCCTGAACTTGTTGCTATGCTCTGCACAGGCAGCGGCCTTGAATTTCTGCTCACTGTAATGGATATTCAGCTTTTTTCCACTTTCCACCAAAACACATAATTCAGTTGATTTCTGTGGTGTTCCCTGAATTTTTGTGGGTCTTTGGACGAGGATATCAGAAGAGTCTGGCTTTAAAGCCAGCCAGCCCAACAGGGAATTGTTACTGGGTCAAGTATAAGAGCTTGCTTTGTTTATCCAGTGATGTAAGTTGTTGTGAGCATGATGAATGAGGACCAATAACCCGAATGAACAAAGTTCTTAATTAACGATGGATAGAAAAATCAATCCAGAGGTCAGAAACATAGAGGAAGCACGCATAATAGAGTGGAAAACCAGAAGTAATGAAGATAGAGGAAAAGATCTTATCAAACAGATTTTTTGCTAAGCGCAAGAGTTCAAAATGTATGCAGAGGTTCAGCACTGTAGTGAGTGGGCTAGGGCTGTTGGCCCGAGGAGAATGATGTGACCAGAAATCCGGGTAAAGAGAAGACCTGAAGATCCGAGTTTTCCCATCAGTATTACAGGCAGTCTGCGGAGGGATATACAGCAACAAGTCATGCTGCACTTCATGCTAGTTTCGAGCAGCAGCAGTTTGAAGTAAATCACTCTGTAAGTGTGGGAAAGTGTTTGGAGGGAAGTTTTGTGTTTTATCTTGCATACAGCCTTTGTTGCTATCTGAAACCAAAGGTCTAAGAGAACATGAAAGTAGTAGTCCCTCCAGCTCTGCATGTGTGGCTAACTCTTGAAAGTCAAATGATGTTTTGAGTACCAACTGCCTCATAGTGAGGACCTCCACAGAACGAGAAGAAAGGCTTAGGCTTCATATAGAACATGTGGTCATACAGACTGGCTTTTTTCTCAGTATATACGGAATCTCTTTTACGCCTGAAATAGGTCAAATATATGTATAGTCGTCTGTAGTCTATTGTAGTAATAACTATAGTTATGATGTTATTTTATATTATAACTATATAATATATAATATGCTATTTTAAACCTGTGCTATATAATAGAATACAGTATAATATATGTAGTAGGGGCAATTATATTTGCATACAATTTATATAATTGTATTAAATATTTTGTTTGTTTTAGAACAATTAATAAAGAAAGCATTTTCATATCATTAATCAGTATCTTTGATAGAACACTGACTTAAACAGTAAAGCAGGACAAGCAGTTATTTTGTTAGGGAACATGTTCAAATATTGGTAGCAAGAGGAACAAAATTACGTTTTCAGCTTAAGTGGCTGAACTGGCACCCTTGATATCATTCATAGACTCATAGAATCCCTTGGTTGGAAAGGACCTTTAAGATCATCGAGTCCAACTGTGCCTAACCACCACTAAACCATGTCCCTAAGCACCTCATCTACCCGTCTTTTAAATATCTCCAGGGATGGTGACTCAACCGCCTCTCTGGGCAGCCTGTTCCAGTGCCTGACAACCTTTTCAGTAAAGAAATGTCTTCTAGGATTCAGTCTAAACCTCCCCTGTTTCAACTTGAGGCCATCTCCTCTCATCCTGATACTAGTCACTTGGGAGAAGAGACCCACACCCACCTTGCTACAAACCCCTTTCAGGCAGTTGCAGACAGCGATAAGGTCTCCCCTCAGCCTCCTTTTCTCCAGGCTAAACAACCCCAGCTCCCTCAGCTGCTCCTCATAGGACTTGTGCTCCAGACCCTTCACCAGCTTCGTTGCCCTTCTCTGGACATACTCCAGCATCTTAATGTCTCTGCAGTGCCCATAACTGAACACAGTAATGGAGGTGCAGCCTCACCAATGCCGAGTACAGGGGGTCAATCAGCCTCTTACAGTGGGACAGTTCAGCCTCATATGACTCCTCTGTAGGAACTGTGGGCTGATGCAAATTCTGCTCCTGACTCCCCAGGTTCTATTAGAACTGTTCTGTTAGACTCCTAGTCTCTTATGCCCTCCAGTACTGTTGATTACTGTAGAACTGAAAAGCCACAGTCATCAGCCAGAGACCCCTTTGAACAAACAAAAAGTTTGTCTCTCTCCCAGTGAGAATTACTCATAAGTAATTATGAGTGGAAGTATAACATAAAAGGCAAAGACAGATGGGGAATTGCAAAGAAATAGTGAAAGAAAATCAGTCATGAGGATAGATAGTGGTCTCAGCTTTCCTGAGCAGCCTACATGCTGTCATTTTTTTTTTTTGTAATTATCATAGCAAACGAGATTTAAGAAAGGATTTGAAGGAGGGCAATGCAGTGACTTTGCAGGTGTTGCAGAGAGTTCTTCCAAAGTATGAAGTGTAATGGGAGGAAGCACAGAAGTGCTTGACTGAAAATTTAACAAGGGGCTAATGAAAAATAACTTACAGACTAATTGTAAGTTGGCTGTTCAGTACCGATTGAGAATAATAATGAGAAGAGTCCATGGAAGGGAACATGAAGTTGCTTGTATTTGAGATACTGAAAAAGGGAATGGAGGCATGCAAGAACAGAGGTCACACAGAGTGATGCACCACAAGAATGGTCTTTGCAGCAGCACTCTGATTAGGTGCTGTGTTTGTCCAGGCCAGAGGACAAGGTTTTATGTTAATCTAGTCCTGAGATGATGAGGAACTGGACAAGGGTATTAATTAAGTGCCTATTAAAAGATTGTGTATGAGCAATATTGTGCAGAAAGATTCTGCGAGAGTTGGTGTGGACATGTAGCATTCAAAGAAGAGATGATAGTTGACACTGTTTTTATAGATGAGATTGTACCAGAGTAATGTTTTAAGAGGAAAGAAGACCAAGTAATTCTCCGCAGAGCATAGAAGAAAGCATGAAGTTGTTCCTTTGAATGACATCCAGAGCAACAGTTAAGAGAGATCAGGGCAAGACTGTGTCAAGGAAGCAAAAACTTCAGAAGTAAAAACTCCTAACCATGCAAAGCTATTGGCATGTCAGGAAGAATGAAAAATGAGCCCAGTTCCTGAGGTCTGCATAACCACAAATGCTAGAGATTTCAAGAGCTGCTACATTTGAGTGCAAAAGGTAAAAGCCAGCAGGAAAGGAAGAGAGGAACTTCATGCAGTAGTATTAAAGCTATAGAGTTGAAAGAAAGCAGGAAGATGTAATGGTGGCTGCAGAAGCAAATGAGGCTAAGGGAAACAGTAGGGAGGTTTTTTGTTTATGAAAGGAAAAACCGGTGACAATGGGAAGAGAATGAAAGCAGGCAGGGATGGGGAAATGAGTTTCTGAAGGAAACTGTGAGATAGCTGTGGCTCTAAGGTGGATGGAACATATAGCAGGACTGAGGACAAGCATTTTCTGTGCTTTAAGGACAAGGTAGAAAGGAATCAAAAATCAAGTTGCTTTTTTGTCAGTTTTCTGTTGGAGGAATAGGCATGTCAAAAGGGAAGTAGAAATGGGGATTTGAGAACTGGAGTCAAGGAGATGACAGTCATTTTGGATGTGTAATTTACCTTTAGCTCTTCACAAAGTGTAGAAAGCTGGTTTCTTTCTGAGTCAATGATCAAAAATTCATATTCTGGACACAACTGTCCAAAATGGCACTTGTGTCATGGCATTTACATGTGAAATCAGTTTTAAGCACTTGCCCAGAGGCTTTGTGGAACCCCAAACATAGGGAGAGTAGGAGATGTCGAAGTGTACCTGTGCCCAAAATTACCATGTCTCCTGCCCTGTGCCAGGGAAGTACTCTGTTAAACCACATGCAGGGTAGATACAGTGACAGATTGAGATATCAAAATTGAGCGGTCTGCGTGTTAGTATCTACATGTGATTCACATGTCCACAGTCCGATCACAGTCGGCAGAAACTTAGTCAATACGGTCGATGGAGATAGGAATGATTCAACTCACCCTTAAATAGATCACAAAAGCTGGACAATCTTCTGACAGAGGACGGGCATCTTCCTCATGTGTAGGCATGCACTGCTAGCTATCCAAATTTAGGCATCTTCATCTGGAGCACAATCCCAACATAGCAAGAAGTGGCAGATGTCCACTGTAATGGTAAGCGTAGGAGGAGCTATTCTGCAGTGCCTACATGAGCATTTTTTTTCCCAGTAAACTTCCCACTTAAAACTGATTAGAGTAAGATCAGAGCAAGCTTGTGAGGATTGCATGACCTGGGGCATGAATCTCTTCTCTGTGAGGTTTCTTCCCATGCTAATCTGATGAATTAAGCAGTCAGGTTCACAACATCACTTTTTCTGATATGGCTTGTAACTTCTAGTGTAATGCTTGTCAGAGATGATCGTGACCCAGCACTCAGGGTATAGTAATGGGTAAAGAATTTGGCAACCCAAACTGCTGGTTTTGATGTATCGCAAAGTAGAGATTAACTGCTGTTAGGTTATAGCCCTGGTAGCTGTTGAGAGAGGACATGCCAGAAAGGCATACAGTAATTTCTTGGTGACACCTTTGCCAGCTCACTAAAAGGTATGGGCGTGCCTTAGCATCAGGAAAACAGTAGATACTGGATATACTGAAAGGTGATTCCTTTGGTGAGAGACAAAATGAACACAACTTCTTCCTGATTTTCCTCTGAAAAAGCCTCTATTCATTCTAGTTTCCAGACCATATGCCAAATCCTGCTTGCTCCAGACAATTTTCTGTTAAATTACTTGGGAGGACTCTGAATGTGTACAATTGCAGGGGAGTTGGTAGTTTAGCCCAGAGTCAGGTTTTCATCAGTACGTGAGTGTCTCCATTCGTGCTGCGGTCCTATCAAGATTTTTTGTTTTAGACAATTGTACCTTTGATCCCAGGAAGAAATAATTATTATAGGTCTAACTAGCCTCTTGAATTTTTTTCCAAATAAACTTCAATAACAGTTCTTTATTTTAATGATGACGATGTATTTTAGTGGTAAAAGATCAGACCCAAAATCCATCAAGAGTAAGGAATAATTCCATGGATTTCAGGAAACTACAGGTCTCCCTGGTTCGTGCTCTGGTGACTATGCTGTTTGTCAACACCAGGGTAACCGAAGATTCTTATTATTTTATTTTCACACATTGCCTTGGAGTTTCACCTCAGTGATGGCTCTAGTGTTTTCTTTTTGTCTGTCTTCCCTCTCTCATCTTTTTCTTCTGAAATGGTGGCAGTCGTGGTTTTTCTGAGTATGGAGGGAGGGAGAAGCACATGGCAGTCAAAGTGTGGGGGTGCCCAGAGGCTGCTGGAGCCAGGGTTGGTAAACTGGCGATGAGGCTTGTTTAAATGACGGGGATGCAAGAGAAGAGCGTGTGCTGAAAAGGCTGGAAGATGTTCAGATCTGTGGGAAGAAGTAGAAACTTTGGGACTCGTTTTAATTGATCTGGCAGATACAAAATTTTTGAGTTGTGCTAGACAGTAATGATGCATATGTACATTTCTGTTCAGATTGAATATAATATATGCATTGTAATAAAATAAGTTGCAGGTATTTATGGGGCACCCCCTGGTACAAGTAAGTTGCAGGTGTTTATGGGGCAAAGAATGCATTGTGGGATAGAAAGCTCTTATATCCGCTCTGTGCTTTTGGAGCTTTATTGTGCTTTGAACGTGGGGTTAGGAAAGCATACTTGCTTCTCATGCTGCGTAGAGTTAAAAGGAGAAACAGGCTGCAGGGAATACAGACTTCAAATAAAGGGCTCAGATAATGCAGCATTTTTCAAAGGTCAAAGAAATGCAGAGTCCAGATTAAACCCTCTGCAGTATGTAAATGCCACGCCACGTATGTTGGAGTTACGCTTGAGTGCTGCAGGGGGGAAGCCTGTGTCTGCATCCCATTTTGGATGGAATACTGTTTGTTGCAGTAAAGCAATTGCCCAGCCCCGATTGTTTTAGTGATGAGCTGATCAATATCCCATTACTGGATGTAACAGTTGCTGCAGGAAGTGCACAGAAGATTTTAATGCATGAATTATGCATGCTGTGCTCATTCTGTAGTCTCAGAGCAGAGTGACAGAGATTGTAAAGATGACTGGGGTAGTTTCTTGCATAAAGTGACTGCAGTGAAATGCTTCATATTTTCATGCACACAAGCAGCATTGAGTGGGACGGCCTATTTAAGAAGATATAAATCCCCCAGCTTACAGCACAGAATGCTTGATTTGAAAGCATTGCAGCCATGTACAGAGCCAGTTTTCCTGCTGTCTAACCTGCTTTCTCCCGAAGGTTGGCTGAGGGATGCTAACGGCTGTGCTTTGCTCTGAGGTCACAGCTTGAAGTCTTTTTTTTTTTTTTTTAATTTTCTTTCTGCCGCAGGAGAGGATCTGTGAAGTTTATTGGTGCAAGCATCCTGGTATTTTTCAAAGATACAAACTTGGAATAGTTATTATGAACAAAAGGATAAGAAGAAATTCACCATCTAAGGTAAAAAAGAGGTATTTTTTATTTGTGGATTTGAGTGCAGAAGAGGGAATATGCTGAGGCAGGATTATGATGAGGCAGGGTGGTTACATTGAGTCAGATATCTACGCTGGAATGCAGAGTCAGGATTCTCGGGTGGATATGGCTGCACGGATCCTACTAGTATGATTGTTTTAAAAGGATTGTTAAATACTGCTGAGAATAAATACTATTATACTTTTTGAATCCTGCAGTTTGTTCAAGTGTGCATTTCTGATGGATTTTATCTGCTATAGATGACTGCATTGTGGGGAGGGGCAGGACAGTCACTGAGATAGTCAATATAATAACATGATCTCTTTCATTAGAGGTCCTAACTGAATAATGACAATGAAATTTCATTGACTTTCTTTTTTCCTCTATCTGTACATTTTCTGTAACATTTGCAAGCTACAGTAAAATGTGTGTCAGGTAAACAAGTCCCAGAATCTATTGCTTGGCTGTCCTGTAAATAACTAAGATGATCAAACTGTTACATTTTGGATAAAAGTCTGGGCTGTCATTCAGTGAAGAGAGAAGCCTGTCCTTATTGTCCTTCAGAAAACTACGTACTGTTGGATATTTTACATACAAAGACAGCTATTTGTAATTATGTAATTTGCTGGAAACAAAGAAAAAATAGAGATAATTTAAAAGCATCTACATTCTTTTCATTTGTACACTTGACAGCTTAGGATATATTCAAGAAATTTTTCTAAACAATGTAGATATATAGTAAAGATACCACCTTTTAAAAGAAGAGAAGTTAAATTACATTATTCTTGCTTATTAAATGATTTGGCACAATAAATGCATAAAAATCTATATATCATTAATGTTTTGTGCATTTGTAAATGTTCATATTTTAGGAAATACTGAGTTTTGGAAAATACAGTACAAATACTTTAGTTTCTGTGATCAGTAACTTGAAGACATACCCATACTTTCGAAGAGACATATTGTCACGGAGTATTGAGAAATAGCTAGTTTAGTAAACCTGAAAGCTGTTTGCTCTCTGATCTGAAGGAGCAAGGCATTGCTAGTAAGCATTACAGCAGTCACAACAGGAATTCCTTGTGCTACTGTTCTGGGGGTAAATGCCTTTTTATTTTGAGTTTGCATTGCTATTTTACATTCACATTTAATAACACCTGATGGTCCTTATGCCACAGGAACACCTATGGACCCCTGCCTCAGTGAACAGCGTGCGTTTAGTTTTTAATTACCTTATAATCAGCTGGAAAATGCTGGATCAGAGAAAAAGGATTGTTAATATTGCTTGACTAAAAACATACCAAGCAATCATCGGGCTGAAGCGGCATTTTTGAACCCGCCGTTCTGTGTGAGAGTGCCTGCCTTGTTGTACGGCCCCGCAGGTTAGCCGAGGCCCTGCCGCCTTGGCAAGCTGCATCCCACCTGCTCTCGCCCGGGGGTTCGTCCTCTCATCGCCCTTCCTTCCCGAGCGGGGGAAGCGGGCTGGGTCTGGAGGATAAGGAGTATATTCCGCCGTGGCGGGGGGCGGGAGGCGGTGCTGGTTTCTGGGATCCTGAAGGTCTGCTGGATGCTGAGTCACAGAGCAGGTCTGGGAGGTGCTCGCTGGGCCCCTGGCTGTGGTCACATCAGATCTTGCAGTGCGGTGAAGCCTGGGGAAGAAAAATAGATGTATAGGGAAAAAAAGGAGCATCTGGGAGGGGGATGGAGAGAGAGAGGGAGAGGTTACAAATCCTGCCTGGCGAACGCTGCATCTTGCGTGTGGTGAGTGCAAACACAGTTCTGGGCGTGCGAACTCCAGGCTGGGAGCCCGGGGGGTGACAGCGACATCAGTGAGGAGCTCACACAGTAGTAACAAGGAAGATGTATACGATAGCTGGCCGCCTGAAATTTGTGCTAGTCATTCTTCTTTTGCCGTTGGAGGGTTGGATGCATTTTCTCTGCTTCTGCAGTGATATACCACCTGAGATGTATAATTTGCAGAATGAGCAGACTTTCAAACATGAAAACGAATATAAAAGAGAATAAATACCAGAAGAAAAACGCCTCTCCTAAACACTTTGCAACTGGTTAATTAGCTGTGCATCACAGAAACTGAGTAAAATAATGGAAGCCTATTTCTGTGAGAGAGAATGACACATGTATACAGTTAAGGGTTGCACATTCAGATACTGAATTCAGAGCATATGTGGTTTACTGAAATACGGCTCAGCTGTTTCAGTGCTTTGTTAGTATTTCCAGATGTGTCAGTGAATAAACATTGCTTACGTTCTTTGACTATGATAAATAAAAAAGCATCACAGCCACACTCATAGTGATGCAGACAAATGTTGCTCTTATAACAACATCCTAATTTTTTTCCCTTTTGAAAACAAGGTACTTAAATTACCTGTTTTTAATGAGGAAATGGATACACTAATAAATGATAAAGAAGTGGAAATACAAATTTTGTCTAAGAAATAAAGTCTAGAATTTTCCAAGGCAATTGAGAGAGGTATCCAGGGTCCACTGAAGTTCATTAGGGACCATGATCTTTGTCTCTTTGGCTGAGGTTTTCAGAGGAGCATAGATAAATATTTTAGTCACTACAGAGGAAACAGCTTGAATCAAAAGCAAGAAAAACAAAGGCAGCCCAGCAACTATTTGCCGTTAACATAGGTAATTAGAGGAAGAGCAGAATTTGTTCTTCTTCTCCCTAATCTCAGACAACTGGGTAATTATATAATTTAAAATTAAAAAAAAATACAGGGTATTATACAGAGAAAAGGGCTAAAAAGATAAGATCTTGCAAGCATCTTATTAGTAAGGGATAAGTTAGAAAAAAAGCATCTTAATGCGGACAGAAGTCTCCATTAATAACCTGTTGGAATATTCTCTTTCTTGTTCTCATTATAATGTCAAAGATTCAATTACAGTAAGAGGAATTACTATCAGGAATTAATGCATATTAAGTGATCATGCAGTTGTGATTTTTCCAGAAGTGTCAAAACAGTAGATTAGCAATAAATAAATACTCTGGTGTATATCTTTGCTATCAGGAGCATGCTTCTAAGTTATTAATAACACAGTAAAAAGTGTTTTTCCCTGTAACTCAGTATATACGCTGTTACTAGTCATTTATTTTTGCATTTCCTACTGTGATGGAGAAGAGATCACTGAGAATAATCATATTGCTTATGACTGCATACATCTTCAGACAGTTAAAAATTCGTAATTGCATAGTTTCATTTTAAGTAACCTATCAATACTTCATCAGTGCCTATTAATAGAAAAATGTCAGTATGTGTGTGTCTGTATGTAATGCCTGCTTACTCGACGAATCTGTTCCCTGAGCTCTAGTTTTTCAGCAGCAGCTAAGAATAGCCATGTTTTCCTTCTGTTAGCATTTCCCTGTAAATAACACTGAAGGGACGACAGAGGTGAGTTCTCTTCAACGTCACTCATTGGTAGCACCAAAAACTCAATTGACTTAGCTGAGCAGCAAAAGAACTGGACCTCCTTTATTCCATTTGCTGAAGACATTATTCATAGTACAGTGATATTTCTGTGTGATGGAAACAAGCTCTTTAATCTCTTAGGAGAAACTGGTAAGAGGAGACAGTCAGCGTCTTAGGATTTCTACTGGTAGCATTTTTACTAAAAAAAGGGCTGGCACACTAAAGATTACTTTATAAAAATAATTATTCACCTGCCTTTTGAGCTGGAAGCTATAAGTTCATTGATTAATATAGGTCAGTGAAAGTAAATTAGTTTTTAGGTTGAGATTTTTGAACTACATCTCATTTGTTATTTTAAAAAAGGGGTTTAGTGTCTTAAAGTGTGGATCCAGTACAGGTATTCCTTCTGCCTCCTACAGCACCAGTGCACAAGGGGCATGTTAACTGGCAGAACAGAAAATAACAGATGTTGTAGACATCAAGATCTGTTCCTCAAGGTTTAGTGTTTGAAGGAGATAGACTACATTAAGATAATGGCACAGAAATCTGCAAACGATTCAGGATGGGGAGTTCAAACACAGACTTTTCCTCCGGGTGCTGGAATCCAGTGTTCGTCTCTCTTCAGCGCAGCAACTGATCTCCCACCCTGAATCCTTCTTCAAAGGGGAGGTGAATGATGATCTTGTTTTTCATTAGATACAAGGCTGTTCCTGTTGGACCCTCTTATGGGATGAACTTATCCTCCAGCTGTTTGTTCTGTGTGGAGAAGCCCAACAGACTCCAGAAGTCTCACTGGTGCTCTTCATGTCAGATGATTGACAGCAGTTTGACGTTTTTGTGTCACAGGGCTTCATACTGGTTGCTACTGACCGGAAAATGGTGTTAGAATCATAGAATCATAGAATCA
>JMFS01137383.1:0-12445 GCA_000699545.1 Podiceps cristatus
CTTCCAACCCAAAACATTCTATGTTTCTAAGAACTAAGTAGTTTTATGTGAAACAGTGAGGGACCTCTCTATGGGAAATGTTAATTTGTGACATTTGTAGCCCAGTACAGAAGTACAAATCTGGCACATACAACTCTTCTATAGTGGTCAGGAGCCATTTATCTCCTTTATGGAAAGTAATGCTTTCTATTCCTCAAATGCAAATATGTATGAGTTTTCACTGCAAGGGTGAGTGAATTTTCTTTTTTCTACCTTTTTTTTTTTTTTTTTTTCCCCCTTTTTTTTTTTTTTTTCTCCCTTTTTTTTTTTTTTTTTCCCCCCTCAAACCTGTAAAATATCTAGCCTGTATATAGATCCCAGTGGAGATGAAGAAAGAGCTTTTTAACTTTGAGGTAAATCCCATGTAGGAAATACAAACAATGATCTCATCTAGCTACACTGAAATAGAAACTATGTATACTCAGTCTCTGATAAGACCTTTGCTGGGAGTTTTATTCTTGCAGGATCAACTGGTGAATGAGAAAGCTGTAGTTCTGAGACTAGGTTTTTCTCCATGCCTTGTGGGGTTGTGATTGCTCCTACGGAGGGTGCTCAGGGAGCACCAACAAAAACCTAGTCCCAGCAGCAGTACAGCTTCTGCATGCAGAATCCATATCTGCGCTTCTGTCAGCTCCATTGTGCTTTGGGTGTTCTCCAGGTTGTCGTTTCCAGCTCAGAACTCCCACTGCATCACAATGGTATAACGTGCTATGAGCAGGGTTGTTAGATTTCTGTCAGCAAAAGCAAAAATGAAATGAGATCACGTAGGTGGAGGTTGTCATGATTTATTTCTTGTATGTGATGCAAAAACATCAACATGCTTGAAAAAACACTAAATGAAGTAATTTATTTTTCTTACACCTGCAGTGAATTTGTAAAGGATGCTTTGTAGATTTTTCTTTTATTTTTTTTCTTTTTTTTTTTTAGTTCAGAGCTTGACCCTCCAAATATTTTTGCTTGTTGAATAACTGCTTATGTAGATAATTTCAGTGGAAAAATTCCCATATGATCCCTGAGTATTCTTTTAGAAAGCAATCTCTTGTGTACTTCACAGTTTAAGAGTAAGGCTTTGTGATGCAAAAAAGACCATTTAATATTGTAATTGTTATCTCAGAAATTATTCACTATTCAGTTCTATATTTACCCCTAAAGTAAGTAATCATTTTCAGTATGAAAGGAAAAAAAAAAATTCGAACCTAACTTTTACCTTGGAAATGGAGAACTTTTGAAATAATTGTTTTGAATTTTCTGGGTTTATTTCCCCCCCCGTGCTTCTTCCATGCTTTTAGGTAAACCCTCATTTTTACTGGCCTTGAAACTTATTTTTTCAATTGGTTTGTTTAAAAAAAACTACATCTAGGAAAACCAAGATGATATTATTTGGGAGGTAGAAAAGGAAATAGAAATATCAGTTATTTTGATTCTCCTCTACTTGAGAGATGTAAGGTAAAAGAAAACTAGCTGAAGAAAATTCATAGTTGAATATTCAAAGACCAGAAATTATTAGACAGAAATGAAGTAGACTGAGATAATGGCTTCGCTGGCAAGGGTTTCCTTAGCTTTTGTTACTTGGAGGCTTTGAAAGTAGGGAAATAAGAGAAGTGCATAAGGCAGTACATTTTGGTGGTGGATGTTTTTTTTCTGGACTGTAATTGCAATTCTAATATCTTGCCAGTTTTTTGAAACACTTGTTGCTTTGTTTTAAAAGTTTTGGAGGCCAAAGCATTCACTGGCCAACAACTTTGGTTACAGTACTTTCTAGGTGTGCCTGTAGAATAGTCTGATTAGTGTCAGTGGCGTATGAAAAATTCTTGACTGCTTGCAACCCTAACTTTTCTCCTCCTTTCACGCTGGGACTGACTGTAGATGAGGGCAAGAAAAAACTTACTAAGTTACCGAGGCATTTCACACAATCTGTCCTCAGCCACTGCTACTTAAGTTGATGACAAACTGCATTTTTTCTTTCACCTGGCTGGCTTTGTCTGTGTCTCTGCAAGCAGCTTAATCCACACTCGGCTGTCAAAATGCAGTTTCATGTGTCTGCACCCATTTGTACCAGTATGTAAGTCATGTAGAAACTGAACAATTGAGGTTGAACTCTCTTCTTCGGAGAGCTTGGAGGCAGTACCCAAGACCAGAATCCTGGTGCTCCTTTTTTGCGTCCATGAAGCACAAAGTATGACCAGGACTGAACAGAAGTGCCTGTCGTTTCACATTCATATGAAAGCTAGTCACAGAAGCCGAACTCTGGTGATGAACAGCATCTTGTTGTTCTTTTTTAATACACAAAGCATATAAATCTACTTGGAGTCACTGGGAAAACATGCAGCTCACTGTCCTTATAAACTTCCTAGATTGTCTGCTCAAGTAAGGTCTCAGCTGTTGGCAAGGTACCAGTCATCTGTAAGAATGCACTAGAAAACTGTCACACATAACACGGCATAGGAAAGCAACATACTTTATATGGATTTAGTAAATGTAAATCCTGAAAATCAGTTTCTTAAAGAGGCTGGGGCAGCTGATAGCACAGAGTAGTTGTGAGAACCCTTTCATACCGCTGGTTGCAGACAGCACTGATTTAAGTTGGGCTCAGGCGAGCAGTGTTTATGCTAGCAGGATTTAAAGTTGGTGCTGTTAGAAAATCACCTGCTGCATCAGTGGGCTTTATACCCGGCAAGTTGTATGCAAATCTGCGGTGCTTGGGAAACAAAAGCAGGTTTATGAGCTGGGGGAGAGGGGAGGATGAGGGTGAGGATTGTCAGGCTGTATGGCTACAGCTTGTCTCAAAGAACAAAAGGATACTATCACGTTCTGCTCTTGCCCATTTGAATAGGCAGAGGAAATGGCATACCAGGTAATCTGTTTCATTTACTATTCTTGATGCATCAGAGACATGATTTATTTACAACTTAATTCTTATTAATATTAATCCAGTATTAGAAGACGTATTTACTCTATTTTGTTCGTTAAAACCCCACCTCAGGCAGGTTCTGTATGTCAAAGGGGAATGGTTTAGATCATCTTCATATTACTTAGTAACTTCATTGCATGGGATCGAGCTGCCAGGCAGCTGCCTGAGCTGGCAGACTGAAGGGAGCTTGGTTTGTGCCAGAGGGCTGACAGACTGTTTTCAGCTGAGGAGGCTGCTTGTGTCTCCTGCCCAGTCAGTCCTCTTGGGAGGGCAGTCAGGAGACCTGCGTGTCTGTGGGTATTTGTGTGCGTGTGCATCCTCTGCAGCTGTCCCTGTACTAGCTTTGCAGCAGCAATCTGCTTGAACTGCGCGTTCTCTTGCTAGAGGGAAGGTAAAAGGAAGATCCCAGCCTGCCCCAGGATACACAGTGACAGGAATAGGGGCTGGTTTTGGTGGCAGGGACAGGCGGCTGCCTGGAGGAAAGGGGAACATAGTCCAGGAGAACCTCTGCATCTGGAGGAAAAGGTAGAAATCCTGTGCCTTAGGTGAGAAGGGAAGGAGCCATGAAAGAGATGGGAAGAGGTGTTGTTGCCTTCGTCAAGATCACCACTGATCTCTTGCAGAGTCCCTTTCCCAAGAAATCTATGGGTTTACTCTCTTGAAAACCTGATGGTGTGTTTCAGGTTTCTTGTTTTCTTCCTTTCAGCCATTTCCTTTTTCCTCACTCCCAGAAGTTGCTCTCAGGTCACCTCTGCAAATCTAAGTATTGCCTACGTTTCTGAAAGGTGTTGTTCAGGCTCCATCATCTCTTTTCCAACTAGTCTGGGAGTACGAGGACAACAGCAAGAATTCCCAATAAATAAAAAAGTCATTAGTTTGATTAATACAAATATATTCTCCTATAAAATGATGCAGATTAGCCCATGTGATCACAACATGCATTTGGTGAAAGTGTTTGGGAGATTAAACCCAGAAAATCAATTTAAAAGCTTGCTTTCTCTTCTGATCCCTTCATATTTAAAAAAACCCAAAAAACAACCAAACAAAAAAATACCAGCACGATCTATCAAAGAATTTTTTTTAATAGGTCTACAGAGTTAGCTAGTGGTTTTTTTTTTTTTTTTTTAATCTCACAAATTCTAACTAGTATATGTTCTAACACATAAAAGTTTCACAAAATCTGCAAAATGAGTTTGTCTTCTAATTTCAAAACTGATTAATCTCTTATTGAATAGAGAGACCATAACTCGGAGTGGCAAATAGTTCTTCTCAAGGAAGAGACAGGAGCTGTGCTGCTCCTGAGTCGTCCATGCTCAGGGTAGAGTCCTGCTCATTCAACTCTACAGACGGTCCTGTGACTGTGACGAGAACGGTCACCTTAACAGGTCCTGTCCCAATGAGAGCTTAGTTGTCAGTGGTATGCTTCTGTAATGTGTTTCTGACTAGACAAACCAACACTTTCCAATGGAAAAACAGTTTTATCCAAAGACAGCATCGGCTCCTAAGTGTCTTGGAAATCTCTCTTACCTGGAATCTCAGAAGACACGTATGGTTGTTTTTTAAACAGTGCCTACAGGTTCAGTGGAGGAGAATGTAGTTGGTGAAGTGTGAAAATAGCTGCTGCGGGGTTCCTTTCGGAGGTCCACCAAAACCTGCTGAGAGATGGTGTTTATTATGTTTTTAAATGACAGACCCGAGTCAATGAGAGTGGGGTTGGTAAATGTCTGCTTGCTATTGCTGCAGCTGCTATGAAAGGGAAGGATTGCAGTTAATACAGTCATCAGCCTTCCCAGTACTCAGGGAAGAAGCAGGAGTATTAGGAAGACTGGGGGGATTTAGTATTTCTAGAATGTGATATTTGTTTAAGGTCTTACAAACGTTTCTTCAGAAGGCTATAACAGAACAAAGTGGCCTGAGGTCAGGGACGTGTTTAGTAAGGTATACAACAGCAACGTTAGTCAAGGGCCTTGGGGAGAAGGAAAATGAAAGGCTTCATTGCCTGCAGTCACAGGAAACGAGGGAGTGAAGCCTTCCTAAAGAAGGCCAGGGCAGTCCCACTTCAGAAGGCATCAAAAGAGGTCATATCCTTTGCTTTTTGTCTTTTTCGCTTTTGGGGAGGAGGTCGAGAAGAGAGCAGCGGTGGCTATCGTCTTAGACAATAGAAGCACAGGAGGTTCCCTTAATACAACCCACCTGCTCAGCTCTTAAGCAACTGTAATAAACACAGTTTCAAAAGGAATATGGCAGTTCTGCATCAACCCCTGCTGTGCAGTAATGCTGACTGGGGGGGACCTGGCATGCAGCAATGAATTCTGCACCACTGGGTCTGGCGGCCTTAAAGTACAGCAACTGGGAGACCATCCAGTCCTCTAAGCGGTCGGTCCGAAAATGCCGAGAAGTAGCAGGGTTTCACTGCACTATTTACATGTGCTGTTTTCAGAGACGGTATGACAGAGGTCAGTAGAGGAAAAAAAAAAACCTATTGCAGTGATGTGCAATAATCCAAGAAGTTAATTGGCATATGTCAAGAATAGGAGGGTCAATGGAAATCCAAAATAATTCCTTGTTTAACCCCCAGTTCCAACTGCTTACCAGTACTGGAGGCAGTCAGCAAAGCTGTTCTGCCTTTTTTTTTTTTTTTTTTTTCCCCCCCTGGGAAGAGTTCATACAGTATTTCATTTTGAATTTTGAAAAAACAAGTTCTTTCACTTAATCTAAAATTGTCTTGCCTGTGCTCCCCACCCTCCCCATTTCCCTAGGTGTTATCTGCTAAAGCTAAGTGAATCTCATTATTTCTGATTTTAAACAAGAAGAGTTGTTTTCTGCTTCAGTTATCACTAGACTTTATGGGCAAGCTCTCCTCTTCTAGAGGAAAAAACCGAACATAACAATGGAGAAGCTGTTAACTGCTCTGTTCCAAACAGAGCTTTCCCCCTCCAAATAATTTTACATAATTTGCAAGCACATTTTAAACAAGCCTCTATATAAATTAGACCTCATAGTGCTGGGACCACTTTGTTACCTGTAATTTGATTTTCTCCTTAAATTAGAGATAGATTTGAAGCAGTATCCACCTTCTGGTTAAGTAACATGGAAAAGACTGTGCCTGACATGGCGAATTCTGTTGTTTTAGTGGGGTTGCTGTTTTCTGTACTCTACCCTTTAAAATATGCTAGTTCAGCTAGGCAAACACTAATTATTAACACTGCTGGTAAGCACAGTCATGAAGATACAGGAAAATACCTCTGCTGCTCAATTTCATTTTAGTAAAATTGATTACATGTGGAGGTTCCTTAGTGTTAGAACTGTATTCCTGAGCTATATTCTCTCATATGTTAAAAAGTGCCCTTTTGAGCTGTTGCTGGTTTATGAAGTTTTATGTAATAATTTAGTCAAGGCATGTTCTGTCGATTTTGATGGGGTCTGAGCTGATGAATATGCTGTAGTTCACTGTGTAGGCTGTGGCAGCACTGTTGAATATAGCCGGAGACTTACTGTGGTGTTGCTTCAGAAAAAGAACATACGAATGCTTAGGAAGTAGGTTTTTTTTTTTTACTTTAGAGAATTTTCATTGCAAGCAAAAGCTGTGTGAATGTACTTCTATGTGCATGTATCTGTTTTTAGGGGGAGAAATGCCTTGCCTCCCACGTCTATGACTAGGAAAATTAATTTTTTTTCCTTGACACCAAGCATAAGTCCTTAAAAAACAAACAAAAAAAACCAGCAGGAGGGAGGTCTGACAGACCATATCTAAAGTCCAGAAAGGTCTTCTGTTGTTAAGATATGTTGAAAAGCATTGATGGTAGCAAGTGGCAAAATATTTCTTGTTTTCTGTAAATGTTTTTGAGGATGTTGTGCTCATGCCTTTCTGCTACCCAGCATTTGTTTAGATTAAAATTAAAATTGCTGAGATACCATGAAGAATCTTATTCTAGAAAAAAAAAAAAATAACTGGCTATTCCTAACTGTGTATTCCAGTCACAGTTGCAGCAATATTTTTCAGACTTGGATGATGAAAGCCTGGCCTTGCTCCGGATGTTCAGAGACTTCAGCCATGCTTCAAATCTTTCGTTCTGTGGAATCATCACCTCCTCTATTTCTGATTTTAGTAAATTCTATTATTGTGCTGATTCTGTGCATTGTATTATCTTCCACACAGAGGAAAAATGGCATTTTTAAAAAAGAAATATGCTTAGCTTTTCATGCACACAATAATCACTGAAGTATTCATTCTATTCATGACAAAATAATGCCCCGAAAATGGGCTTGGGCTTTTAGTTCACTCCTGGAGAGCTACTGGTGACTGAAACGTTCTCTGTGGTGGTGTTTTGTTAACCCTGTTTCTATAGTTCTAATTGGGTCGCTGTAGGCAATTGGTGATGGTGTTATTTAATAAACTTTCAAAGTTGTTGGCTAGTGATTTGGCTGATGAAATATGGATTAGATTCAGAATAAACTGATAGATACTTTATTTTCTGACATGTTTAAGTTTATGAAGGTATGTCACATTGTATCTTATCACATTATGTTAATTTAGCATTGTGTAGGTTTTTGACGTGATGTGCTTTAGCTTATTACAATGTTTTCCAACTTTAGAAGTTTGTTACCCAGAGGCTTGTTTGATGATTAATCCAAATGGCTTGTTTGATGATTAATCCAAACGAAGGTGGTATAGCCTAATGGAGTGACAAAAATGTATTGTGTGTCTGTTCATGTATGTATACACATACAGATGTGCCTTAGTTTTAAAACTAGTTTTAGGAATGGACTTGACACTTCCCTGTAAGAAAGGTCAGTGTCTATTCCACTTTCCACACTGGACCTTAGAAATACACATCAGTCTTGCCAGACCTCTGCAGAGGTCAGGTAAGGTGTCTGAAGTGGAAAAGTCAGCTGGTTCTTTTTTTCAAGTCCAAGGTGATGTATTCTTTTTCTCGTGGCCTCAGTGTGTGTATTTTTTGTTGGAGTCATTGGCAACTGGAATTATTTTATGAAATTGATAGACATCTTGCAGGCATGGCCTTTGGAGACAGTCCTTATTTATTTAGTTTTAGATTATATCCGTGTGTATGCACAATTTAAAAAAACAAAACAATAATAAGTGACAGAAAAGGAGAATTTATTCACAGCCTGAAGCAAGAACAATCCTTTCTTTTGATTACAGTTTTAGTGTCTGATTCTGAATCCAGCATGCCCTGGATCTTTCTTAAAAGAGAAAGTGGGCTGTCAGATATCTCAAGGTGAAATTCACGTCCCTTCTTGTTACAGTATGGGCAAAAAGCAGAGATGGGAGAAAGGTATTGAAGAAAAAAGGAATTATTCTAACTTGAGTCTTTCTTTGCAGTATAAAGCCAGCCCTCTCCACATCTTCTTCCGTCTAAAAAATCCCCTCTCTTCCTATGTTTTCTGCCAACATGTTCTTCTTACCAGTAATCCCAGTTGAGGCATGACCATGTCCATAGCAGTTGTGTTCCCAAGCACAACAGTCTGTTTGGAGGTGCATGGATTAGATATATACTGCAAAAAGAAGAAAATCCTTACAATAAAAGAGCAGATTTTGGGAGGTAGTACTCCGAAGCAAGTTTTATTTTGTCATGCACTGGTGGGATGGGCAACACAGCTGTGTGAACCAAAGTAAGAGCAGGTCCTGCCCTGAGGGGCAGCTGCTCTGAAGCTGCAGTGCTACAAGAGAGCCTCCTGAGCACACAAGTCATCTGTGCAGGAATCTCCTGCGTTCTGCTTCCCTTCAGGACCAGGAAAAGGCATTTCACAGCACTTAACTAAAAAGTAGTGAGCTGAATAAATACAAGAGGTTTGATTGTAAAGCAGTGTCAATGGGGCTTGGTTTGGGCTGATGTTCTGAAAGACTTTTGCAGAGCAAAATCTCTTAATGGGTATTGCTTGTGTTTTGACATTTGCAATCAGCTAAAATCAAATAACTACATTGCCATCTTGCCTGCAGGCCATAGAGTTATTGGGAGGGAAAAGTTATACAAGTTGCAAAGAACATTTGGAACCTTATTGGTGAACATGACTGTCATGAATGGATAAAATGTTTTGCTCAGAAAAATGACCTGGGTGTGGAGTCAGCAGAGGTTCCCTTTTTGTCAGATTTAAGCAATTCAGCCAATTGACAGGAGTGTGCGTGTCTCCTGTGCCAGCAGTAGAATGCTTTACCCAGTGATCTGTGTGTGACTGTGCGTTAAAATGAGTGTTGTGTGGGATGTGCAACCGAGCTGGGGAGCATTAATGTTGAGCTGGGGGAAATGACTGAACTGAATCCATCCAGGAAGGGAAGACTCAGGATGTGCAAGTATGTGTTTTCTGAGTTCTTGTCTGATACATTCATGGGTTTATTGGGATGCTTCCCAAAAGGTTGCAATATTATCACAAGAAAATATAAGTGATTTACTAAAAAACATTAAAATTATTTTAAAAACAACATTTACCACTATTACCATAGACATGGATCACTTAAACTTGGAGAATAGAATCAATTCTAGACATCTTCCCTCTCTCCCATGTTTGCTTCATGTCCATCCTTCCAATAATCACAGGTATTTTCCCTCAGCTCTTAGAGAAAGTGACAGTAGAAACTATTTTGCTGGCTTTTTTGTTGTTTTGCTGTCCTTTTCAGTATGTTCATATCATTAACTTCTTCTTAACTTGATCTCCGAGACAGCTGAACTCAGAGAATACTCAAAGTGCATGATTAATGGCAAATTATCTGTCAACACAAGTGAGACTGGAGTCAATAGTAACCGGGGGAAAAAAGAAACTGGAAATCTACAGGTAAACAGATGTTTAGTGCTCAATTGCTGGTCAATGCCAAGAGCAGCCAATAACAGGTGACATGAAGATGGTTGACATGAAAAAGCACTAAAATATAATCTCCTGAATTAATTCATAGATTTTATAGGGGAAAATAAGGAAGACCTAACAATAGTTTTCTGTGTGAATTAGTAATCATTCTTTTTTCTCTCAGTATATGTGGGGTTGAATCTTGAAGCTTTGTGCAAGTGCTTTTGAGACTGCAATCAGTGATAAAAATAAAATTTGAGGCAGATTGACAGTTCCTCATGAAACATAGCATTTGAAGACCATAACTCTAATAGTGTAAGTTTGGCTTCTTATTTTATGACCTTGCCTTCTACCATGATCCTCACAATATCTTACACTTCCAATGTGAGCCAGAAATCTGTGCTACAAAGAGAGGGATGCTGAGACACTGAGAGATTTCTTTTCTTTACAGGATGCTTTATATGGTTTCTTTCCCTGCTTTTGTCACAATACACTCATTCCTGTGAGTTTTGTGCCAAATATTACTACAGAGCTGTTTCACCTTCATTGTTACTAACTCCTGTCTTGTCAGGTTTTGTTTTTTAAGTAAATATATTTTCAACCTTCTTGAAAAGGGCGGGGCTGGTCTTTTTGTTCCAGTTTGGGACTGACCTATAAGAAAACAGTGCCCTGGATATATGTTCTTTCTGCTCTCCATACTTTTAAGTCTTTCATGTCTGAGGAGCTCATTTCTAAGATGTTTTGAAGCCAGAAACCAGGCCATCGAATGCCTTAAAGATAAAAATTGAGCCTACTCTAGTGTTCTGTAGGAAGCCAAAGTAGAGAGCAGGAATATGTTTTTCCTTATGGAGTTTTCAAATGGCTGAAGGATGCACGCCAGAAATGTTGGATTCCTGAATAAAAGAAACTAAGAGGTCACAGCTGAGACCAGACTGTTGTTCACCAAAAGGTTATTTCCAGTTAGTGCAAGCTGCACTGTCAATATTGATTTTAAGTGTTACTGTTTTGTGAGAGCTTAATTTCAATAGTAAGTCCAAGAGCTCCTTTTCTCAACGAATTTGTGTCATTGAAACAAAATGCATTATTGATGTGATTTTTTTTTTTTTTTTTTCTTTCCTGTTCTGCTCTCAGATACAGCATTCTTTTTTCATTTGGATTCAGCTTCTGTTAGGTAATCTTGCCCACACTGTTAAGTGTCTTTTTAATGTATGGTTGTATAGGGCATTTCTCACTGATGGACTTAACAGCCATTCTAGCAAATCACCCCTGACTCCCGTGAACCTTTTAGAGTGGGCAGCGATGCTTGATTAACAGTGTCAGAAGGTTTAGAGAGGTCTGGAAGGGTGAGAGCGGTGCTTGCTTATCAATCTGTTGACATTAGGAGGCCATCTGCTAATACTGTGTCTGCCCGGAGCCTGGCCTGGATCCAGGCTACAGTGAGTACAGTATGCTGGATTCAGCTGCCAGCCCTTCATTAGCTTTTATCTAGTTTTCCTATGACCTTTAATCAGAATTATATTAAGTAATAGTTTGGTTGTTATCCAGTATTCTTGTTGCTTTTTTATAAAGGAAAAAAAACCCAGTTTTTGGAAATGTGTATTTTGAAGGATGAAAGGATTTCTTGTCTAAGTCAGACATTGTCAGCTGTGACCAGCTAGAAGAAGAAAGGCAGGTAGTATCTTAGGTATGCTCTCTGAGCGCCCAGGGCTGCAGGATTAGGACCTTTCTGAGACTAAGGTGCCATCTTTGAATTCTTACGCTGTGGAGTTTTCCAGTTCCTTTTTGAACTGCTGTACATCTACAAATAATTCCACAGTAGAACTGTATATTGTAGTAATACCTTTGTTCCTGTAATTTTGCATGACTCTGTTCTTGTTTTGGAACAGAGAGTGAGCAATCATTTCCTTTCATGTTCTGCACATTACTCAACATTTCAGTCTGGGAGTTGAAGATTTGTTTACTGTTGTCTCTGAAGTTTTATATTGATAGAGAATAATTAATGTCTTGCATAAGGCACACCATTTGCATTTCATATTTTAAGAGAAAGGGAATATTACATCCTATTTTTGGTGTCTATTTAAGCCAATGATAGGTGAACAAAATCCACTGGCAGAATGAAGCATCTTAGCAGAGGTTTTTTGATGTCAAATCTTAAAAATGTCTTTGCTGTTTCTGGCTGTGTTATATTCCATACCTCTTCATAAAACTGCTTCTTTTAACCATGGAAGTTGTTTTTTCTGAGTTCCAAAACTCCATAGTCTCACAAAACTGGTTCAGCTTTACCCAGCTGGTTCAGCTGCCCAAGAGTGGGAGCGGCTCTAGCAAGGTTTCCGCATAACATTGGGAAGACATCTGAATTTCTGTGTCCAAAGTTTCAGAAATGTGGAAGGAATGAATGTTGTTTTTCAGAAATGAGAGGGAAAACACTGGAATTTTCTGAAGAGCTTTGTGTTCTTTCACCAAGCTTCTTCATTATGTTCCACCTGCTGACTTACTTTTTGAGCATACCAATGTGTGAGCAATGAATTTTCCTGAAGCGCCCCCCCACCCCCAGCAAACCCTGAATCCAAACTCTAGTTTGTTTTTCATGTATACTGGAGGTTGCTACAGTTCTTCGACAAAAAAGGAATTAACTCATCTCTTTACATACAGGACTCAAAAAAAATGCTAAAAATAACAAGAAGGGTTTCTACA
>KL289564.1:0-13777 GCA_000699545.1 Podiceps cristatus
CTAAATTCAAAACACAGGAGCTGCTGGAGACCAAAGTAGCTCCCCCCTGGCCAGGGGAGACAACCTTCTGCTTTCAAAACCAGATACTACTTCAGCTTAAAAAAAAAAATTTTAAGACTCCCTTGTATCTCCCAGTGGTCATTGCTAATTTCAAAATATACAGCAACAAGTCAGGCTGTTCTCGAATTTGTGTGTTACATTCTGAAAGGTTCTCTAAGGTTTGTTCCTTCTGATGCAGGACCCTCTGCAAGAGAATGGTAAAAGACAAGGCATTTGAAGAAAATCACACTAATTGAACAGGATGGTTTTGAAGCAAATCCCACTGATGGAGCAGGCTGTCTCTGAGACAGATTCTTTTGTTATTTGCAAGAAAACAGTGAATGCTTTCAGTGGTTAAGGGTATTTTTTTAAATCTGACTTTTGGCAAAGGCATGAAATATATAGGCTACAGCAGTGTTGAGTAGAGGCGTCCTTGAAGTCTGTTGCTATCTGTTTTGAAGGTTTAAGTCAGTTATCTTACCTGTTTCTAATAAACAGATATGAAACTACATCAATGAGAAAGTTCTTGTTAGGTGGCCAGACTCAGTTTCAATTTAGAGTTTTTTGATCTGTTACTTCTAAATCTCAGTGTCTCTCTCTGTCAAGGTGCAGCTGTTAAACTTCTCTTCAATTCTCATTCCAGAAAGAGGTTGTCTTGCAGCTTACTGGAGAGTTGCTAAATTTTTAAATAGAGCGAATACTTGCTCCCCCAAAAAGCAAAGTGTAACTTTAAGAAAGTGGAATTATTTTACTTTTTTTTTTTTTAAAAAAAAAAGACATTTTGAAATAATAACAATAAAAATAAAGGCCACTAGAAATCTAAAGGAAGCTGTAGCACTTTGTGGATTATCTTTCTAGAATATTTATGTAATTAGTTTTTAAGATGTCTAGTGGGAGAACTAGTTTACTGCTTTTCTTACAGGCTAAAAGAGGAGCTTTTCTTATGGGCTAAAAGAAGAGAAGCTACAAATGCAGTGAGTTCTGCATCTCTCCAGTTTAATGTTCTTGTCCTACACCAAACTTCAAAAATAGCTCGAGGCTGTGGAGAATGGCGTGGGTTGTTTGGTCTGTCAGTCAAATCCTTCCCAGCAAATGTCTCCTTTCTTCCTTCTCAAATAGAACAGTTAGGATAAGACCATGTGCCTCATTTTTCCATAGCTTCATTTCCCTGTTTTTTAGGCTATAGAATTTTTGCTGTCCTTCTACATGGAGTGAATAAATATCAATGCTTATTACACTGAGATTTTCTTAATTTATAGTCACTCCTTATAATTAATACACTGTTTTTATTCTAGCAATAAAAGTCATGAAGGGGATAAATTCATTGCAGCTCCACCTTCTTCGCCTTTGAAGAAACAGGAATTAGAAAATTTGAGGCAAGTAAATAATATAAAATATTCACCACTGAATGTGGCCCCTCTTAAAGTGCTGTGCTTCTGGAGTCACTGCTAGCTTTTTTTTTTTTTTAGGTACTTGCAACATTGAACTGTAACTGTTAATCTAAGGATGCCTTTTTTCAAATGCGTGTGCTTCCTTTCTTCTGGGCTTTGAGTCTGAACAAATAGAAGCCATCCAGAATTTTGATTTAGAAGGTCGATCAGTCTCTTTGATTCCACTGTTATAGGCTTGGCAGTACATATCGGGCAAAACTAAAAACATCAAGTCTCATAAATGACTAAGCTAAAAACCTGACAATGGCTGTTGTGATTGCTGGAAGGGGTGGAAATTACTGTATGGTACCTTTTCCCTATAAAGGCTTGGTAAGTCTAGTTTGGAATTCAGCCCCTACAACATTATGTGCGTGTTGGATTTTTTTTTTTTTTTTTTTAAAAAAAAAAAAGGTGGTAAAAGCAGCTGTGCTGCTTTCAAATGAGAACGGTGCTCCTTTCAGCAGGGGTAAATCCATAGTTTGCATAAAATAGAAAAATTGCCTCTGTGCAGGCGTTCGACTTCCTCACCATGGAAGAACATAGGTAAAATTTGACTGTAGACTTTCTTGTGTTCTCAAAGATCCTTAAACTACTTGCTCAGTCATCGTGAGTGCTCTCCAAACAGAACAACTCCCATGTGTCTAAATAAGTATCGTGTTATCTGGAACCTCTTTACTTTTTTCCCAATGAGATTATCATTTGCTGGCAATGTTAATTATTTCAGGTGTCTGCCAGCCTGTTGAAAATCTGTCTTATTATAAAGCTTGCACCTGTTTAGGAAAAAAGAAATCTGTTTTAAGTTTTCATTATGGACAAAGTATACAGTAATTTCCCACTTAAACTCTTGAGTAAACACTCTGTTCCAGCCTAACCCCGGGTAACCTGTGTTTTATAATGACCAGCTTAACCTTTACTTTGCTCCACTATGTGTAGCAAATCTACTTGTATTCATTTAAAAGCAATTTAGCAGGAATCTGTGAGGAGACATTACTGAGACCTTGATTATTTATTCTGGAGTGGTACAAGAGTATGCTACTCAAAATAGAAAGCACTAGATTAAAAACAGTGACATGGGTTGGTTGTGGGGTGGGGGTTTTTCTGTTGGTGTGTGTCCCCCCCTGCCTTCCTCCTAACTGTTGAAAATGTGGTTGCCACATGTCAAAAGTACGTGGTGTCACATTGTGATTTTTTTTAATATGTAGTCTTTCACAATCAGCTGTTGTTGCCAGGTTTCATGAGTAGATAAGGTGTCAGGAAAAACTTACCAGTTTAGCAAGAATTACACTACTTCTGGTAAAGAATATCATATAAGCAAAGGAAAAGCACTGATTGATTGTTTTGCAATACTTGCTTTGGTGGTTAAATCCAGAGGACCAGACACCCCTAAAGAGTGATTCTGCTAAAACTATTCCTAGGTTTCTGCAGATAGCTGTAAAAAGCAAAATACATTCAAATGTTGGTATATTCCTGTAGTCTTGCTCACTAAATGCCTAAGTGGGAAAATTAAAATTCTTGTCAGGGAAAAGTAAGAAAAGATACTGAATGTTGGCAAGGATTATCCTGAGGGATACGTGTTTCCACTTTTTCCTTGTTAAGTCACTGGATGTAAAACCTCTATTGCCTCTAGAACTCCAATGGGTAACTCACATGCTTTTTTTGAATGATTTTGTACTGTTGCCACATCCTAGTAAGAATTTAAAATTACTGACTGACTTTGCCCCTAAATAGGTCCTAAAATACCATCTAGGAAAGGCTTGTGTATCATATGTATTGTTTGTTTCACACAGAAATTAGTCACTGTTCTCATAATAAGCAGTAATTCAATTGCTGTGTGTTAAAAGCAACAAGCAGAAGTCTGAGGACACCGAACATTGCTAAGAATTTATGCATAGGAAGTAGAAACTCCAGATTTTTCTTCTGAGTTTCTTCTAACCATTTCTGCTCACATCTCATTCTCCGAGAGGCCAATTCCTCTGCTCTGCGCTCATCCTCTGGTGTGTCTCAGTGTGCCAGAACGACCCAACGCTACATCAGAGACTGCATTAGGCTACATCAAGAGTAAAGGAGTTCTGGTAGCCCACAGTGCCACATCTGGAAAACTTTGTGGATTTTATTGTAAAAGTTGAGATGGATAGCACCAGACCTTTTTCTAGCCTTTTTCTCCCTAGATTGAACAATTTTGTGTGAAAATGTTAATTTTCCTCTTCAAAGCAGCTAGAGATAAAGGAATAGTTTGATCAGCCGCTTTGTCCTGAGCAGATTGGAACTGCAAGCCCTTGCTATGAGGCATGTGATCCAATTTTTACCATTTTTTCTTTCTTTTCATTCTTCCATTGACTCTCTCACATCCGTCATTGTGCTTTATTTATTTTATTTACTTATTTTTGAAGTGTGTATATCCTAGTATTTCCAGGAGCATCACTGACATTGCTAATAATTTCATAGGCAATACTGTAAGGACCACCATTGCCCACCAGTATACCTTCTCTTCCCCACACCTACCTAGTATTGCCTCATTTGTCCACCCAAAGATGGCACCCAAAGATGTTTTTGGCCCTGTCACGATACTGCAGGCTTACAATGATTATCACCTGTAGCTGTTTCACTCTCTTCTTCCTCACTGTCACCCACTGCATAGTTCTCCCCATCTCCCTTTTGCTGGTGCTGAATTCCCCCATTGCGTAAGCACAGTCCTCATTCTGTATTTCATAATATTTTGGATTGTTTTGTCTGCGTTGAAACATAAAAAGCAGGTAGCTTGTCTCCACTGTTGTGTTTAGCTAGCTATTTTAAATTATTTCAGATTAGTTGTGTTCTCTAAATGGTTTAGAAGTGCCATTTTTAGTGCCTTGATAGTAAGTTTTGAACAACTGTATTTGCTCTGGCTCACCCTTTGCCTGAGAAATAAGCCAAGTCAGATGTGGAGTTTGGGTTCCGTAAACTTGCAGTCAGTGTGGGCTGACAAATCTTGTTGCCTAGACCTACACAAGAGGCTGTTTGACATAATCTGGCAGTTTAAAAAAACATTTTTCTTTTTCCTAGTGCAAAGGCAGTTTTATTTAGGGCATGCGGAGGCTCAGTGATGCTGGAAATCTGCCGTGCTCAAAGGCGACCTGTGGAGTTCTGTCAGAATCCTGACCGGGGTGAAAAACTAGTTTGTCTTTTCCCTTGTGGTGCAATTCTTCTGCTCCGGTTAGCTGTCAGGTCTCCTGAGTGTTTGGTTTAGCTGGCTCAACAATGGATCCAAGTGTGAAAGAATAGTACTGCAGGGACGAAAACCTGAATATTTTCCTCTTCTTTAGATGGCTGTCGCTAAAAAATCTTGCCAGCTCTTGCATGGCTTAAACAGGGATGAGTCCTTAGAGGAGAGGAGTAGGTTTCAGTTTTGTTGGACTTGCAAAATGCACTCTAATCACCCAGTAGGGTGTTTGAATTTACACTTTCAGAAATAAAAATAGGCTTTAAAGTTGTGGGAAATAAGACACGTCTGTAAAGGGTGGTGGCAACCAACTCTGTAGGCCTTGACTTGTGTCTCAGGACATTTAGCTGGTGACGCTTAGCATCTCTGCTGGTTTAAAAGCTGTGCTTCCTTGAGGCAGAGACAAAAAGAGGCTAGTGAGAAAGCGGCTGTTATTACAGAGATTCCCCTCCCTCCCCCTCCGCAGTCGCAACCTTTCAGAAATATTTTAGGTTTGGGACTTGAGCTGGGGAAACTTTCCTCTCCCCCTCTCAAGCTTTTGTATGTGCTCAGATTTGAAGTGACATCTGGGCACAGTGGAGAGGAAGTGGGGGGTAGGGAAGAACACTGGAGAAGTTTCTTATCCCGCTTGTGCATAATTAAGGAGCATGCCTCCTGGGAAAGGGGAATAAAGGCACCCCAGGTCCTGCCACGAATTACATGACTTACTGCTGGACCGAAAGTGGGCTTGACAGTTGCCAGAAGGTTGGCGTGGTAATAGCCCACCGACCGGCAGGCTGTCCTCCCATCGCTCCCGACGTGAGACCCCGCTAAGAGGATCTGCTCTTCCTCCTTGGAGGAGGACAATGTCCGTGCTCACAGCAAGGTGTCGTGGGCAAAGGCTTGTGCCCTGAGGATAAGGCAGCCTGGACTGAATGATGTCTTACGAAGTGGAAAATATCCCCAAGTGCTGTGTTTGGGGAAAGGGGGGGGAGTTATTACAAAGCATGAAGCTTGGCCTAATGATGACATCCTGACGTGGGGTTATTGTTTGAAGATGGAAAATGTGAGTAGTTCAGATTTCCTTACACAAACTGTCAGATTTTGTGGTTTTGGAAAGATAAGAAAGTCTGACAGCAATGAAATGCCACAGATCAATCAGAGTCTTGGCAGTGGGTTACAGCTCTCAATTGAACACAAAACTGGAAATGCCAAATTCTTCAGTGTTTATTGTCTCTCTGTGTGCAAACACTGTACAAGACAAGAGTGAAGTATGTTACAACTTAATTGATTGCTACTATGTGTCTGTAGAGTGTATGTTATAGAAATCTACAAAACTGCTACCCTTTGCAGCAGAAGGGGAGGGCAGGGAAGTACAAATGAGAGTCCATGGCAAAATGAATTAAAAGGGTGAGAAAGGGATACTGTCCATTGGAGAAGTGACATGTGGTGAGGTCTGTGGTGGTGTGTTTTTTGTTTTTTGTTTTTTTTTTTTCAATCTGTCATTTATGGTCAAAATTGCAAAATCTTACCGAGCACACTGTGGTGATCTCTGGTTTGTACTGATAGAACTTAATGTATGTATCTTCTAATTCAGAGAATGCTATCGAGGCGATAGATAATGAAACACGAGCTCCTTTATTTCATAGTTTGATGCAAAGACATTATTGAAAGTTTATGAATTATTTCTTTATCACTTAACAAGAAAGAAATTTTAACATGTGGAATCATGGAATTCTTTTAACATATTGACTTTCTCCCCCTCCCTTTTTTCTCTTCCCCACCCTTTTTTTTTTCTTTTCCCTCTTTTCCTTCCTTCCTTTTTCCCCTCCAGGTGCTCAATACTTGCGTGTAGTGCTTACGTGGCTCTGGCTTTGGGTGATAACCTTATGGCATTGAATCACGCAGATAAACTACTTCAGCAACCAAAGCTGTCAGGGTCTCTTAAGTAAGTCTGATGTGGTCATTTCTTCTTTCTCAGCCCTGCTTTTTGCTGGAGAGTTCTGAGTTGAAGCTTCCAATGTCTGTAGCTGCTTGTCAGTTCTGTATCTGATGCAAAGAATTGCTTGGCCTGCTCCTGTTCTTGTTGAAGCCATGACTAAATGTTCATTGACATGCAGGAACGTGAGTCCCCTCCTTTGTGTATGAATTCCATGTAATTCGGAATCTATCGCTGCTTTTGTTGCTATTTGTTGATCTCCAGCTATGGGTCCCATGCAGTGGCAGGACCATCAGGTCTCTGTCCTGATTCACTGTGGGGCTGCTCATGCTCGTGTCGGCACAGCGCAAGGGGAAGGATTGAGCAGCTGGGGGTAGACAGCACCAGCCCGAGCCAGCATGCTGCTGAAAGTGTGCGTCTGAAACTGCAGCCTCGGAGGGGAAGGTTTGCTTGGTCAGTAGGGTACCCGGTCTGGGGTGCGCAGGACTCTCACTTCACCTGCTACGGTTGCTTATATAGATTCCATTCTTCGGTTTCTCTTTTTCCATTCTCAGTTGGCATTGTATTTTTTGGAAGAATATTCAAAGCTCATTCTGGCTTTACCTGCCAGTTCTCATACGTTTCTGCAGGTTCCGAAAAGGCAGCTTTAGCCCCGTCCTTCTGACCTTGTTTGTGCATTTAGTTCCTATGTCATGCACAGGATAAAATATAGCAGAGGTTTTTGTGGTAGTAATATTTTTCAAAACTGGTAATGTACTTGCAGAAAGCATGCTAGCTTGTGCTTATTTTTATATGCTGGCAGCATGCTCCATGCCAATTAAATTCTTTGGCTCTCATGCTTCAGACTGCTGTAGAAGCTCATCTTTTTGCACAGTCATCGTATAAGCAAGATTTTAGAGGAGTTTGCAACGTAACACATCATTTTGTGAAGGCAGTGTTGCCATTATGTGATGCAAGAAGTAAATAGGTAACCGTTTTTTGCAAAGACAAAGAGCCATGTGTCTTGGTCCCAGGAAACTAGGCTTTTGTGCAGATTGGGAATATTGAGCTATTCCTGTTTCCTTAAGTGAAAATTGCACGGGGAAAATTACATCTGCTGGATCAGATCTAAATTGCAGAAGTTCTTTTGGATGACTGATACTTTGCCTGATGTTTTGTAATTTGTTACAACCCACTATACAGTCAGTTTGAAGTGTACTGTGTACAGCTGCATAGAACAAGCGTGAACCTTTTTGTTCAACTTTTGTTTCAGATTAAATATTTGCAAACTAACTACGCTCTCGATCGGCAGGATTCATTCTGTTCCAAAGTTGAAAAGGAAAGCTGCTGATTAGCTGAGCTGAACTACAAGTGTCAAACATCAGACTTGCTTAATTCTTTTGCAAAACCTGCAGTTGGAAAGATGTTTGTGCCCCATGGACAGGCCTGTATAGTTGCTGTCCTTAGAAATGCAGCTATCTTACAGAATTAGTTTGGTTTTTTTATTGAACATAAAGTCACTTAACACCTCAGATCCTGGGGTGTTTTTGTAAGGGTTCCCTTTTTAATTCTCTGAGATAAAGCCGTACCAAGGTACTGTCTTTCTGGAATGACAATTCCCATGCATGAATGAATTGTCATTATGCAGGTGCGGATTTTTCCCACATTAGTGCCTAGGAGCAGTAAGTGGCAGAACTGGGCATTATGACAATACTTTTTAAGCAAGCTAACTTCCACGCAAGTGTTTCAAGTAATAGTTTTCATGCTCTCGCATTAAAAACTGCATTCAGTTTGTCTGACATAACAAATTGTGGGGGTTGCTAAGGTGACGTTTGTACCTAACCCTTTGCTGTTGTAGGTTTCTTGGGCATTTGTATGCAGCAGAAGCTCTCATCTCTCTAGACAGAATATCTGATGCCATCACTCACTTGAACCCCGAGAACGTCACTGATGTTTCCCTCGGGATCTCTTCAAATGAGCAGGATCAAGGTTAATGAATCCACACTTCATTAGAACCGGTTATGCTTTCAGCTGCCCTCTTGCTGTAAACTTCTCTATATAAATATAATGATGATTAAGACATCTTGTTTTAAGACTGTAGGTTGTCTGGGGGTTTTCTTTGTTTGTGTTTTTGTTGTTGTGGTGGTTTTGTTTTCCTGGCTTTAGTTCCTACTTTGTGTTTGGTTTGTCTCTTGCATGTTTATCATTCCTTTGAAGTGGCTAATTCTGTAACATGAATACAATAGTATACTGTAGTGTTCTGGCGTGTTTGAAGGTAACTTTTGAAAACCACTTTTGTTAAATGTGCAATTACAGTTAAGTTTGGACTTCATACCTTCCCTACCAGCTTTAGAGTACCAGTGAAGTCTACTTACTGCATTTAGTGAGAGATGGGAGTGAGAAGAACTTAGTTAACCTGTATCTTAATCTTCTTGCAGTGCTTCCAGTTGGGAGTGTGTATTCTGTAACAGAAAAATACTTCAGAGCCCATCTCTACAGCAGCTCTGACTTCAGTGACACATTTGCAGTTTAAACTTCACTGTACTCACTGTACTCATCTGCAAATCTAAAAGGAAAACATTAAAGATAAGAAGTCTTAGGTGGCATAAATTCTTGAGCAGACTGATATGTTTTCCCTCTTTAATGCCAGACCAAAAAGAAAGAAGTAATTTTTTATCTTTTAAAGCTTAATACAAAAATAGTACAAAAAGCTCATGGATCATGATGGGTTTTGTGTTTGTTTGTTTTTTTCTTTGTAGGGTCTGACAAAGGAGAGAATGAGGCGATGGAATCTTGTAAGTACCATATTCAGCAGAGTACAGGAACTTACTTGGCCAATTTGAAATAAAAGTGTAAGAAAAAAAAAAAATTTCTTTTTTTAATTGCAGCTGGCAAGCAGACCCCCCAGTGTTATCCTAGTTCGGTCACATCTGCACGAACAATGATGTTGTTTAACCTTGGAAGTGCTTACTGCTTGAGGAGTGAATATGACAAAGCTCGAAAGTGTCTTCATCAGGTATGAAAATAAAATCTTGAGACAAAGGTACTTCCTTCAAAGTACCATTTAGATCACAACAAATCCTGCTGATTTCATAGCCCAGGTTTATTTGCAGACTTTGCTGAGATGGTGGCTCTCTTCTGTCTTTATGAGCCAATCAATATTAGTAACATAAAATAAAGGAATTCTAATTTTCCTACTTGTGTAAATAGTTCAGTGCCCCTATGGGAAGCTTGCTTTTTTTTTTTTTTTTTTTTTTTCCCCTCCAGATCGTATCAAAACAGTGGAATATGTCTAGGAAGCCTTTTCACTTATTCTAAGTTGGTGGGACTTGGGTTGGTTGGTTGGGGTTTTTTGTGGGTTTTTTAATGGTCCAATAGTAATTGTTAAATTTCAGAGGAGAAAATTTCTTGAGTTTGCTTCTCTCTGGTCTGTTAATAACTCACCACCTAAGCTATTAAGGGCTGTGAGAACAACTGCAGTTCTGCTGGAGGTATGTTCCTTGCCTGTCTCTTGTCCCAAGAATTCTCAAGTACTGCTTTTGAAACTCCTCTTAGCCTGTGTCATCTGGTCTTTCTTACAGCTGGGACCCATCTCTTTCAATGATTAAACACTTGTCTCTTTTTACAGCTATTCCTGTCTGTCAGGAAGACTACTCAAATGCATTCTTGAGCTGCAAACTGTAACAGCAGACCTCCAAATTACTTCATAGTAGTTGTGTAGGTGAACAGGTTCAAACTCTAAGTTCTCAACCACTTAATGCAGATGTCTCGCTCTTTTTCCTCCCGAGGCTTCTTAGGCTTGGGCTCTGTAGCACACGTGTAAAGCCCCAAGGAGCGTAAGGCCATCTTAAGGCCATATAAAGTATAGTAGTCTCCGCATCTACAATAAATTCACTGACTTCATAGCTGAAAAATATTTGTATATGGAGAGCTAATGAATGACCCTTGTTAACTTTGTGCTCTGAACTTTGGAGCAGTGGAGGTTACCTCCTTCATCTGTCATCTCACCAGGAGACCATGGCAGATTGGCCCAGGAGCTGAAGACTCTGATTAACATAAGTGTACAGCAGATGGTGCCGCTAGGTAGCGTGAAAGAATCTTGCAAGGCAGATAATCTTCCCGTCTCTCCTTGGACGCATAAACCTGATGGAGTGTATTAGTTTGAAAAAAATGTTATCCTAGTTTATGGATTGTTACTTGGTTTTGTTGGCAAAGGTGATGGTAACAGTCTTGTCAAGGGACACTTTCTCTGAGCTGGATGTTTCTCTTAAGCACTTTTTCTCCTCACCCCCTTCTTTTTCAATAGGCTGCTTCGTTGATCCACCCCAAAGAGATCCCTCCAGAGGCTATTCTTCTGGCTGTGTATCTTGAATTACAGAATGGTAAGGAAATGATTTTTTTTTTCCAACATTCAAAGTCCTAATTTAACGTGTAAGCTGCAATGTTGAATGTAACTGGGTTTTTTTAACACTTTTGATTTTTTCCCTTGAAGTTTATGGCTAACCCTGTGGGCAAAATGTTAGAACAAATTCTTGAGTTTTGAAATGTTCTGTCAACCTAGATTTGTGATCAAAGGGGCGGAGGGCGGTAATCATCATTCCTGGTCTTTATAGGGATCCATGTATCCACACCTTCCCTTCCCTTGTTTATTGCCATCCTGTTCTAACACTCTCCAGACTTACTAAACATTCATCCTCTGAGCTGAAGTCTTCTGTAGTTCATGCAGAAATCAGCGGTCTTGGTTCATGCTATAAAGAGGCCTTGAAAGGCTTTTTGTGAAAAGACAACTGCAACCCAGGTTTCCCGAACGAGCCACGTCATGGCCTATGTAGGAAGTCTGTAACACAGCTTGTCATATTGGTAACTCTTGCAAAATCCTTCCTTTTGAAGGTTCACTGTGTTTGCGTGGAAAAAACCTCTCAACATAATGGGAAACTGGAAGGATCACACTTGAATTCTGCAGTGCGGGCAGGCTGGTCCAGCCGCACCATTGAAGCTGTCATGGTTGCAGACCTGTGCCCCTTGGGGTTTAATATTGGATGTTGCGAAATCTTCGGTGTGCTTGTTCCCCTGCAGTTGTCTCACGCTGCGGGCAGGCAGAGGGCTCGGGCAGCTGTATTCAGAATTGGGACTTCTACTAAGCTGCTCTTAGAAACATCCTTATAGATTGGAATTGTAGAAATCTTCCTGCAAGAAAGAAGTTCAGAGCCCCCTTCTAAGTATATAACCAAAAGGAGCTAAAACCACTTTTTGTTCTATAAACTGCAACAAAAAAGGTACATCTCTTCTGAAACTGAAACTCCAGTGAAAGAAAAGTATTTGATAAGAGGGAGAAATGTTCTTTTCAGAACTTAGTGATTTTTGTCCTACTATTTTATAGGTTTAGTTCTTAACAAAGAATAATTTTTCCATTTATATTGGTATTTATTTGATGGGCTGTGCAGACAGTTGAACATCAGACAGCAATGCAAGTGTCAAAGGTCTGTATAAAACATGTTTTTAAAAGAAGAAATCTGTAGTGTCACGTTGTGAGGGAGCTGGAGCCTCACTATGCAGAGGGGAAGTAGGTGTCCTTCAGGAATTTAGAAGGTGCTCTGGCATCTTCCAGCTCCGCGATGAAAGCTCAATGTCTCCAGCCAAGGCGAGGTAGAATCAAGCAATACTGATGTTTCACACTTCTCTCATACTTTTACTGTCCCTGTCAGCATTTCACTGAAGAGGAAGACTGCTGGTGTTACATGGCCTGGGCCCGGGCAGGCTTCTCCGCTCTGTTCTGAGAACCGTGATGTCTAAGTCATATAAGTTTGTGTTTGTGGTTTGTTTGGGTGGTGTTTGGTTTGTTTTTTTTTTTTTAAATCAAACCCTGTCTTGTAGGTAACACACAGCTGGCACTGCAGATCATCAAGAGAAACCAGCTTCTCCCTTCTGTGAAAACACTCTCTGACATGCGGAAGAAGCCGGTTTTTCAGCCAGTCCACTCCATCCAGCCCATTCAGATGCCAGCTTTCACCACTGTTCAAAGGAAGTGAGGTCGTGCTTCACCCTGCTGCTGCCCTGCCCTGGAGGGCTTGGGATTTTGTATATTTTTTTAATCTAGGACACCTGCATACCCCAAGTGCTGGAGTGTGTTCATTTATGTAAATTTTTAATAAAACATGTGAACACAAAGGCAAGCTTGGAGGTGTTTATAAAGGCTGTTACATAAAGGAAGAGAGGTTAGTATCTGTTTTGAACATGCCTGGCAGTGTATTTCCCAAAAAGAAGTGATTAAGCAATTAGGTAATCAGCACTTCTGGAACAGAACAGAGGGGAGGGAAGGGAGGGGAAGTAGAATACCACTTACCTGTAGTAAAATCCTGCTGCAAGCAGCAGCCAGGGAGCTGCTGGGCAGGGTAGGGCCGAGGGCTGCTGTCTTGTGCTGCAGCGGAGCTTTGGTTTTCTGGCCTTGGAGAGGCTTTTACCTAACGTTGCTGTGCTGAGGTAGCTGCTGTCCACCACCCAGGAGCAGCCAGGCCTTGCGGCTGTTGAAGCTGCTCCTTCAGGCATAGGGATGGGGGGATGGGGGGGTGGGGGGTGCCCCCCTCCTGTCCCCAGGTTACCTTATTGAGTGCAAGAGCACAAGTCCGGTGTTGGTAAGGAGGGCAGGGCCCTGTAAGCACTGTCTTTCAACTCCCCTTTCTCCCCTCAGTGACGCTGGCTGCCATGCCCCTGGCCTGAAGCCGGGAGCAAGTCACAAGGTGGGCGAGGGGGTGGGGTAAGGACAGTAAGGCCCTTACCCGCCCTCCCCACTGCAGCACCCTGCCAAGGTGGAGGGAGTTGTCACCAGCTTGTGTATCAAAAAAAAAAAAAAAATAGAGTCTGTGCTCCTTTTGCGTTTGTGTGTCAAGGTGCTGAGTCTTGTGACCAGGGCGCATCTGCTGCCTTACCAAGAGCTATGGGGTGGGTAGGTGTGAGGGAGCCGGTTGGCAGGAGGGTCCTTCTGCTGCGCACAGGTGGCCGTGCTTCCCCCTGCCACCTGCGGTGGCTCTGCCTGCTTCTCCTGCGAGAGAGAGGTGTAAGGGAGCCGGCTGGCCAGCAAGGCCAAAACATGGTACGTCTGCTCAGCCTTGGTCAGCGCAGCAAGGGGAGGTGTGGGGCAAGGGTTGCGGGTGGGCGCTGCAGGAGCAGTGCTGAGGAACACACTTTAGCTGAATGGAGGGTGTGTTGCAGCTT
>KL289566.1:2511-15812 GCA_000699545.1 Podiceps cristatus
TAAAAACTTGATGAGGGAAAACTCGATAAATCGCATGGTCCGAAGAGAAGAAGTTGGAATATTGGGTTCTGCTTCTGCAGGTAGCCAGTGCTTTGGACACTTGCCACCTAAGGTTTGCGGCCGGGGGTCTCGGATGGGAACCACCTGCAGCAAAAAGCGGAAAAGATTCAACATGCGGTTTTAGAATAACTGAGCAGCTCCTCAGGATGGACCTCGGCTCTGAAAGTGGAACAAGCTGTAGTAGACTTCTTCCAGTTCTTAAGTAGATTTAAAAAAAAATAGCACGGGGCTGGCCAGAAAAACGACTAAAGATTTTGAGGGAGCAAAAATTTCCACTAGAATATGTTTGAAATAAGCTTTGAGAATGCCACCAATAATCGGAAAATGACATTATATATGTAACTTTTCTTTTTCCCGTGGCAGATTGGCTGAGCCAGGTGCGCTGAGGCAGACGCTTGCGCAGCGAGGTGTGCTGGCTGCCCCAAATACCCCAGCTTGCTACAGTTAAGTGACGTTTCCCCTGATTTTTTCCCTTTTCTTTATTATATTCATTTGCTGGTTTAAGTATGGGACATTTCCTTCTTTCCTTTGGATTACAGAACTGTCTCTCCGCTTCATTTATCCCACTGAATTAGTACTTGGGTTCCGTTTATATTGTTTGTGGTACATTTAAAGTTGTGTTCTTTAGATCGGAATGTTTAAAACATCCCCACCTTCTGTGTTTAGAACAGAATCATAGATCCATTTAGGTTGGGAGAGACCTTTAAGATCACCAAGTCCGACTGTTAATTTTAACTTGCGTATAAAGTTTTGTACTTTGTTTTTCATTTTTCATTTTTTTTTTTTTCAGGCAAACGTTGAAATAAATGTCTCTAGCTATTCCTAAAATGCTTTTCCCAACCTCCTCATGAAGCAGAAATCAAACGTGTTGTTTTACCTCGAAAGACTGGATTTGGAGAATCCTCCATTTAATTTTTTTTTTTAATACTTTGCACAAATGGGTCACTGTGATGCCCGAGGATGCTTATTAATTGGTTCCATGCTCAATTTAATTCTCAAATACATTGTAATTCATTTACATTTACAAGGTGTAACATAGAGCACGGGTTTTCATTAGTTTATAACTATAGATTTTTCCCTTCTCTCCAAAATTTCGCTGTGGTAGCTAACTGTTTAGGGAGTTTCTTCCACTGTTGTTTCTGTCCAACCTAGTGGATGGTGTAAGGGTGGGAACGGGACCAGGAGTTACTTACGCTGTTTTAAACCCTGTAGCTACCAAACGCGTAAGCATCAGTCAGCACTTCTGCCTTGGAAAAGGTTGCTAAAAATCATTAAAACCCCTTTATGTTTCTGTTTTTAGGGTAAAAAATCTGCCGAGCTGTTTCAATATGTTGCAGAGAGGTAGGGAGTACTTTTGTTTGTTTCTTTGGTCACTGAGGAATCTTTTAAGACTTTTTTTTTTTTTTTTTATTTCCTTTGTTTTCTTTCCCTTTTTTCTTTCCCCTTTCCCTTTTTCTTTCCCTTTTTCTTTCCCTTTTCTTCCCTTTTTTCTTTCCCCATTTTCCTTTTTCCTTTCCTTTCCTTTCCTTTCCTTTTTATCTTTCTTTCCTTTTTCCTTTCCATTTTTCCTTTCCATGTTCCCCCTTCCTTTCCTGTTTTCCCCTTCCTTTCCTTTTTGAACCACAAAGGCACAAGTAAGGAGTGGGGTTCCTTTCCTTAAAAAGCTGCTAAGGCATGGTGATTTTTTCATGACAGCTAATAATACTGGTCCCGAAAGAATGACAATATTAGCCACAAAATATGAGCTAATTACCGAGGCAAATAACCTACCACTGCCGAAGAAACTACTCAAGGGAGGTCTTAATAAAAATAGAGTTAGAGGCCTACAGCCTACAGGACTCTGGGATTTGGCCCAGGATCAAGATATTTCTCTGCAGGAAGCTGTTGTGGCTATAAAAATGTCTGTCTTTTTAATCATTGGTTTTGTTTGTCTTGTCAAATCCCAGCTGAGATTTCCCTCTGCAGTTTCTCTAAACATCTGGTTGTTGTCATTTCGTTATTATCAACCTTGAAGTAAAAGATCGGGCTCTCCAAGATTATGCAATTTCTTTAAACATTATGAAATTATTAAAAATAATAAATCTGTGGGATTTTGTACTTGTTTCAGCTTCAAGCCGTGCGCTCTCCATAAACGTGAGGCTTAGCATATTGCCTCTTCAAAAGAAAAACCATGATTCCTTCAGACAGCACGACCGCAGGATTTAACAGAAACTCTGTTGTAAGATTTGTGATAAAATTTGAAAGTTGTCAGAAGCATCATTTATTATTACACGTGTAGATACGTAACTCTGGTTGCCAATGGAATTGCCCTATAGTATTTTATATAGCAGTTAAAGAACAATAATGTGGTTTGCAAATACCGATTGAGTTGGAGGACGGCTGTCAGCATTTGCGTTGCACACGATCGCTTTGCCAACTTGCCACCATTAATGCGTAGAGACCCGCTGCCGTGCCGGTTTAAGACACAGTCACACCAGGGCTTTTCAACCCGCCTCTGAATCCGCGTAAGGTTGGGAACAAATATCCAGATAGAGAAACTGAGAAGGAATTCTGAAAACTTCCAAATGCATGAGGTGTTTCTAGCTTCCAGGCTAATTCTGATGACAATGGTGGTGCTTCAGGAAACACCCCCCTTCGCTTCCCAGTGTCTCCGTTTCTGCATAATCCCTTCCATAACCCCCAAATCCGTGACGCTTGATACTCCCGCGGTGCCGCTGCTTGTAGGTTCATTCTGCCTGTTCTCCCTTTCACGTGTGACACTGTAGTGAGGTTTGTTGTTCACAGGGATCCCTAGAAGACTTCTACAGAGCTACAGCAGAATCATTCCGTAGCTATTTTTTGATTTCATAGTTCTGTAGATATTTTGACACCAAACCTAATATTGTTTTATATAAGGGGGTAGGTTTAGTTTGGAGAAAGTTGTGAGGCACAACATCAAACTTCTCACTCTGACCAAAATGTATCTTCTACTTCTGCCCTTTTGATCAAAGCCGTCTCTTATCCTGGAAAGAAAACGGTGTGCTGTGATTTGATAATTACAGGCTAGTTCTCTCCAAGTTACTGTAAGGTTCTAACAAATGGTTGAACAATTTTCCAGGGAGTGAGGTGAAGATGGATCGTGTATGTTTCCCTGTTTCTTCTGTTGAAGGTAGGCTGCGATTGACTCTCCTCTGGTCTTCTGCAACCTAATTTATCCTCTATTAATTCTCAAAAATAAACTCTAGTGTCTTCGTTGACTCCAAAGTTGTGGATGAGTTGCTTAAGCTGCAAATTGGTTTTCATTTTTGGGTGCTCAGCATAAAACACCTGCAGCCAAACTTGCAGAAGGGAGAAGTGAGTAGTGTATATTATTATAAATAAGCTAAATGCTTTTTTAAAGTGGGCACTGAAATTTAGTAATTGTTTTTGGTCAATGGAGTTACAGTTCTCCTCTTTCTCTTGTCAGCAATTGTCAAATAAACTTAACGATGCCGCCTAATGCAGTGGGTATTGCGCAGCTAAACTTAATAGTGTTTATAGAGTACTCGTATGGCAAGGTTCATGTATAGCGGTTAAAAAAAAAATTGCATTTTGTGCTTGGTAGGAATGTGTTTGGGTTTTTTTTTTTGCTAAACTTGGGGTTGTGCAATAAATATTAATGGTTCAAAATGTATTACTACTCAGCGAATTGAGTTAGGTGTGTATCTTATGAAAAAATAACGGTGAGTTATTCCACAATATAGGATTTACAATGCACATTTAAAAGGCAACTGAATTTAATTTATGTCAGCATAAAAGGGAATTGAATTTAATTTATATTGACACCCCTAACTGTAGCTTTTATTAAGCAATGCTTGACTTTGCAAACACAACGGCCTCTTAATATTGTTTCCTGACCGTAGTTCTTCACCAGGCCTTACTCTGCCCTCGTCTTTGCGGAGTTTGAAGGTCTTTCCAGCTATCCAGCGAGTGATCTGACTCTTGCCTCTCACGTGTGGGTTTTTTTCTTTCCCAGCCTCTTTAGAGGTGAATAAATCTGTCACCAGTGTTTTATTTTTGTGGTGCGTTTGCTTGGCTTTCTTTTCTCTTTTTCCTTTGCTTTAAGACTTTCTGCACAATCAAGGGAAGACAGAAATAACATTGCTCATCTAAATGCGATAGTCTTCACTCGAGCAACATCCTCTATGACGGTTTTGCCTGGGGTTTGCAAGGTTTTGCCTGTTTTGCAAAGATTCATTTAAATTGACAGAATGTTTTCATAAACATAAAAAGGATAAAACCCTGGTACTAAACTGTCTACCAAGCCGAACGCTCACTGGGAATTCTTAGTTGCTGTGCTCTTTGACAGTGACATTTAGATTTTTGTTCTCATATTCTTGTTTTGGAGAGAGGGAGGAGAGATGTTTGTGTTTGTTACATGAATAGAATGAAAATACGCGCAATGTAAAGGTCCCGATCCTACTCCTGAAGAGGTTTTACACTTTGTATGATTGCGGGACAAAGTACAGAAAGAAAACACTTAACTTTTGGTTGTTTAGTTCTGTAAACACGTTACTGAGTTCAAAAAGTTGTCGGTAGTAAGGGGGACAGAAAGGTTGACAGATGGCCGGTTTGGAACTTGTCCAAACTCAGACTGTAGCTATTTCATGTCATTTTATATGAACTTTTTGATCTATGCCCAATCCAGTTTATAATGGTTAATCATTATAATTCATTCTTCTTACGGTGCTTTTAAACAAGGACTCTCAGTAAAAGACAACCCAATATTCCACGTACTATGCATGTGTAATATATAGGACACCAGTTAAACTAGCGAGCTTACTGGTTTTGCATTCTACTTGTAATTGAAAGAATTGGCATAATTGTTGGTAGATCCTGTGCAACATCTAAAGACTGAAAATAAAGAATTTTTGTATTATATCCTTCTTGGAAGAAACCGACTCAAACATCTGAAAAACAGTACATCAAAATATGAGACACGCGGGGTCGGCTGAGGATGAACTGTACAAAATCTCACAAAAAAGAATAAAATTAAGAGCATTTGAAATCCTGGCCTTAATACCTGGACTCGTTCCATATTGCTCATGAATGTAATGAAAATGTAATGAAAAGTCGGGACAGGCCAGGTATTGCGTGGAGAAACCCGAGGTATTGAGAGGAGAACCCCAAGTTCTCTGTCCCGTGCATGTCCCGTTAATGAATGGCATGCAGAGTAGAGGAGCGAGGCTTTTGGGGGAATCTTTGGTACATGAAAGAATGGACCAGATAAACTTAATCGGGTTGTTTTGAACCAAATCAGAATTTCTCTCAAGCGTAATTTGGCGTTCAGATGCCATGACAAGGTATGGGCCAGAAACAGGTGTGTTTGGCCCTGCACCGTCTTTTTGTGCTGCTCTGAATATAATGATACATTATAACCGTCTCTCAAGACAAGGCATGCGGATGTGTTGATAAAAGCTGTTCTACTTTGATAAATTACGTTTGTGAAACTCAATTATGACACTTTAATGAGATTAATTTCTAGATGCAGGATGCAAAAATCAGGCCTGCACTTGCCGAAAGTGTTGCAGGAGTCTGAGCTGCAGCCAGGGTGCCGCCGTAGCTGGGGCTGTGAGGAAGCTGCAGAAAGGGGGTGCGGCGTAGGTCGGGCTGTGGAGAACTAGATGAAAGTGTTTGTGGCTGCTCCTGTGTTTTGGTTTTTTTTAACACAGCCCTATTTTGCTTCATGGGTTTTCTTTCAGGAGCTGTTTGTAATGTTTTCACCAGGCTGTTCCCGACCGCCCCCTTTGGCACGCATTTCTTTTAATCTCTAGCGTCTCTTCTGCAACTTCCCCGTCTCAGGCTGCCTCCGAGTGCTGTTCCAAAGCCTCCAGGTGTGTACGAACTCATCTTGGCCTTCCTCTGGTTTTGTGTTTGGGATAGACACATCCCGAGGCGTGCCGTGGATCTCTCTGCCTCCACAGTGGCCTGAGACGTCAGCCAAGAGCGCTGATGATTTAACGTAACGCGATTTTCATCCTGAGCGAGAATGTGTTCCTGGTTGGGTCAGAGAATATAAACGGAAGTAAACTATTGCCTGACCGGTTTGCACGTTTCTGTGGTGGTTGTATTATGTGCTTACCCTGCTCTCCGGCCGTACTGCTCCTCGCACGGGGCTTCAATGGGTGTACGGACCGGCCTCACCGTCCTCCTGTTGCCTTCGAGCGCTAAAACACTTGTTGATGGACGCAGAAGTAGAGCGTTGCAGAAACTGACTGAATTCCACCCATTCTGCCTAAAATTCAGGTCATAGATCTTGTAACTAAAGAGGTGTTGGTGAACTCCTGGTCAGCCGTGGAGTCCCGTTGACGTCAGCGGGGTTCTTCAGGAGCCCACTGGTCTGAAAACACAGGTCTGATCGCAGGATCGGGGCTTTCAAATGCCAGTTCCTCGAAGTGGCTCTTCAGTTAGTGTTTCATGGTATCTCCTGAGAACATAGTTTCTCGAGTCTACAGAATAAATTACATTTTTTAATAGCAGCTTAAAAAAACACTGAATGAATCTCATGTGTAGTAAAGTCGTGTTTGAAAATGAAAAGGGAAGGTGCTGTTGGACAGACAAGGCTGTATCTGAGGAGGAAGAGTGGTAAGATATGCATGAGGCTCTTAAAAGATGAACAGTCTAACGGACGTTCAGGATTTGTGTGCAAAAATACTAAAAATACCTTAAAAAAAAAATAATCTTTGTTTTGAAGCATTTAGCCCATCAGATGAGCAGAGAGAGACATGACTTGAGTGGCCCATCAGGCAGTTCAGATACCGAACTACAGCTTTGGAGTATTGAACCCAAAACCTAGCAAATAAAAAAAGCATTTTTGAGCAGTAATTTGTTTGCACAAAATATTTAGCTAGCAGTCTGAAGTGGTGAATGAGTTAACAGCCTGCATTGGTCTAATTCGGGATCAGGAAGAAAAGGCTCAGCTCACTAAAGAAATCTAAATACATGGTTAGTTACAGGTTGGTTGTCAGCTCTCCCCGACCCTCTCTTGGCTTAATGGAGGGAATTGCTGAAATAGTTGTAGTGTTTCGGCACCACTTAGTTTTTCTGCTGTTACTGGTCGCTTGTGTGAAAGGCAGAGCGGTGGGCCAGGGTTGTAAAACGCCGTACCCTCTCTTGAGAACGTTTTGGAAACGACAGAGGTAAGGTTGCCCGGGAAAAAGTGCTGTCCTTTAAAAACTCGGTGGGGAAGAATAGACTAATTCTTGTTAGGGACTGTTAGGCAGAATCCTAAATGGAATGAGGAGTGAAATCCAGATTTTCCAATATTCGGGGCAGCTGCCAATCTTGAAAGAATCTTCTTTAAGAAGTAATTCAGTGAAGTTTCAGCAGGCGAGTTGTCTTTTTGGAGCTTCTTTAAGGGACTGAAAGGCCGTGAAACGTTCAAAACATTGCTGCCTGCCAAACCAGACACAACTGAGAGCTGTGATCCGGTCTGGCATGCATTGACTCCTGGAAAACTTGAAACGCTGCCCAAAACCAAGCGTTTTTAAGCACAACTGTTTCCCCCTTTGCTATCCGAAAGCGTCCTGGTGCTCTCAGCGTGAGGGCGGTTGCTTGGGCACCAAATACCCAGTTAAACGTATCTGGAATATAAACAGGAGCAGGTGGAACGGGCCGCGGCGACAGAGCCAGGTGCAGCAGAGGACGTGGGCTCGAGCAGAGCTTTGAAAGCTCCCTCCGCTCTTTCCCGGGCAGCAGAAGCTGAATTTCTGTCCCGGCTGAACTGGATCCTCCCCTTGGCAGGTTCTTTCCCTGCTCCTGCCCGCCCCTTCGCTCGTGTATATATGACCCTCTCCAGGCAGCTTTTGCTTTGCCCCAATCCAGCCCAGGCAGCTCTGCTTCCTCTTGCAGCCACCCAGCAGCCCTGGGCGTCCGAGCCGACATGGGTAAGAGATCCGGCCGGGGTCTGCCGGGGGGATCTGCTGCTTTTTGTCTCTGCGCTCTGAAACGTGTGAGCAGGGGCCAGTGGGCTCGTTAGCGGGGTGGACTGGAAAGGAGAGACGCGGGGCTGAAGTTCAACTTCCCTCCGGCTGTTAAAAGGTTTACTTCTTTCAGCTATTGAAAACCCCCTGTGGTTTTAAATAAGTAGCTTTAATGCTATCAGTAAACGCCTTTTATGCTACTATTAAATGTCTCTCTTAGTGCCTCAGCATTTCGAAACTGAGATAAGCATTTGGACTTGCTGCTCTGGCTCGTTGCGAACATGAGTGACGCTTAGGAAGCTTGCGGGGAAGCTGAGGACCCAAATTTAACTTTTTGCTTATATTTTTGTAATAGACCGTATAATTTTTATGGATTTTCATTTTTGAAGACGTGGACAGGAAATGGAGAGAGGATACTAAAACAGAAAGGTTTTTTGCATGTTAATGGATTGTGTCATCTGCAAGGTGGACACTCTTGCGTTGGTTTTACCCAACAGACCTTAGTAAAAAAAAAAAAGCCCTTATTACACAGACAAAAGCAGTACAATTCTGACTCAGCAAAAGTGAGGCTTGTTTATCTGCCTAGGGTGAGTGTTTATCTTTTTCTGCTTTTGTAAGTACTAATAGCGCAAAGTAAACTGTGTTTGTTTTGCTTTGCTTTCTCACAAACCTGAAGTTTCGTTTTGTAGCCTGGGATAATGACAGTTTTGCCCGAACGGTCGCGGCAGTTTGTAAGAAGTCGCTGGGCAGTGGATAAAGCGTACGTTAAATACTCTGCCTTAAAGCTTGACGTAGCGCGATGGTGATTGATTGGTCACAAGGTTTGGGAAGTGTGCTCTTGGCAGTGTGGAAAATCAAGTCTTGGACTGCTCTTCAGAAATTTAATAGATCATTAAAGTCTGCTTGCATAATTTGTGACTTGGAAGAAGAGTTGTGTTGCAGAAAGAATGTGCTGCTTTTGTCTCTGTTGTTCCGTAAGACCTGTGTCTCGTTACGCGTGTAGTACAGCGGACAGACTAATTTCTTTTTTCCCATTTGTGTGTTTATTTCAGCGGTTTAGCACAATCATGCCATCAACCGGATTTGCCTACCTTCAGTTTTTAATGCGCCAGTGTTTAACCCTTGCATACACCTTCCCTTCAGAGGACTTTCAGTTTACTCGGGCTCTGCAAAAAGCCCAGTTTGGCCCAGATTTATTCCACCGAACTTTAAGCTCTCGGCGGAGGTGCCTAATTCATTGCCACATTTCTCCTAAACTCCCTCTACAGAGTCAAGAGTCTCAGGCACCTTCACAGGTTGTCTCTAGTGAGCTGAACAACCCTGCTGCCATAAAATACTGCAAATAAAACCACAGTCTTCCCTGCTCCTTTCCTTTATTTCACGCTGTTAAACCCAAACTAGCAACGAATACCTCTTTGTGTTAATAGTTACTGAATTTACTGTGGAACTGCGCTTTATCAGGTGGGATTTTTTTTTTTTTTTTACAATGCTGTTACCCGTTGTGGTAAATCTATAAACCTCATTAGCCAGACTACTGGTGACTCCAGGTTAATCTGAGTATGGTTTGCTCGTGCTGCAGCTTCCGCAGAGGCTTTGCATATCACTTCAAAACTTTTAAACACACTAACTGGGAAAGTATAAATGGATTGACCTTTTATTTTAAAAATAATAGCTACTTTCAGCAGTTTTTCATAAAACAATCTCCTAAAACGTGCTTTTATAGTGTTTGGTGGTATTTTTTGTCCTTTGGGATGATCTGTGTTTCCCACCCTTTCTTTCCCGAGGAGCTCAGCGTTTCTGAAGACTTTACAGCCCTTGAAAAGGCAGAAAGGCATCTTTATCACCTGCTTGACAAAGGACGCGGGTGTTTTCAGAGGTGCAGGGCTCACCCAGGAACGGGGACAAAGGAATCCGGAGGAGTCTGGACTGCAACTCTGTGCTGCGGCTGCCAGACTGGCAGGTCCGGGCGTCATCCCTTGCCCTCGCGCAGCGTGCGATGTTACGTGGCGCTGTGGTACAATTTGGTGCCTCAAAAATGAGGGAATTCAAAGGTTTTATTCTTCACAGCCACCCGAAGGAGTGTGGTGTCTTAAAGAAGCTCTTTTAACATTTATGCCCGTGGGAACTACCACCTTTCTGTCTAAAACCTACCTAGTGGATGGAAAGCTGCAGGGAGTCCCTCCTTACTCGCTCTGTGGGAAATTACGGCTTATATATTTTCAGCTGTTGTAAGTAGCAAAATACCCCCAAACCTTGTTGTTGATTTGTATGGGGTTTTCCAGAGTGGCCTCTGGATCAGTGTCGGTGGCTCACGAAGGACTGGACACTTGCCTTTGCTTTACTGTCCCTCTTGTTCTCCAAAATGGAAAGACATGAAAAAATACAGAGCAAACGCAAACTAGGCTGGATTCCTCAAGTCCTTTTGCTCTCCACCAGAGAGAATTGCTGTAGACAACGGTAACAAAAGGAACAGTGATATTTTTGTCAGCTCTTGGTTATTATATAAATAACTGCATAGGAGGAAGGAGGGATCGGGCTCACTGTAACTTCATTTGTGAAAAGAAGGAAGCCTGTAGAGTGAAGCAGTTAAAGGTAACTGCAAAGGTTCTTCCCGCTAAACTCACGTGAGCCATGGGCGGTGGAGAAATGGTCTTTGATTTAGAAAGACAAGAAGGTGGACTTTGCAGATGGGAAGCTCCCCAGGAGAGAATTTGCCTATAGAGGTGTAAGATACACCAAAAAAAAAAATAGAAATCTCGAGGCTTTCGTTCTCGCTGGAGTTTGCAAACCACATGTATGTGATATAGTGTCCCGCTTCCTGGTGTTCAAAACACTTGGTCAACTGCCAGATTAGTGGGAGATCTGGAACGTAGTAAGTACTATTAACATGTTTAACCATGGATTATTAACATAGCTATGTAAATATTATTGTTAACATGTTGCTACAAGATGGTACAAATCGCGGTTTCATGACAAAAACCTTGTTTTGTGTTCACAAATGAGCTTGGCATCCTATGACACGGCGAGGCTTGCATCCTCCGCAGATATCTCCAGGCAGTTAGATACACTGGTTCAGAATAAAAGAGCGTTTGAACAAGATCAGAGGGAAAGGAGAATGTGTATGAGAAGAAGGAAGAGAAAACGTTCATTATCTTGCTCTATGTTTTCTCTGGAAAACAATTTGGCACAAATAATCTTTTTCTCAAAGTAATCTGCGGAAAACTGCATTTGCAATGCTAATTAAGCTGTGGTCTACTGCATACTGAGTTCCTGCTAATTGAAGTGATTGAGAAAATTGGAATAAAGTTTAAATTATGGCTTAGACTTAAATGGAACAAAGCAAACTTCATATTTTGGGTTTCCAGATAAAACTATTTCACAAAGAACGTGAAATTAAACTTAACGTACTAAATTACTCTTTTTGAGAAGATCCAGTTTTAAAGTTAGGAGGCTCCACCTGCCGTGAGTGGAGCGGTTGAAGCATTCGCCTTCGAATTCCATAATTCAGTGGGTACTGGAGCTCTCGCTGCCCCTGGATTTGAAATCTTAGATCTGCGGCATTCTGAAAAAAACTTGTTGCTATAAACGTCTCTTTTTAAATGTCAGAGAATGGCAAATAATTAGCTGCTTTGCTTCCTTTTATTACAGACGAGGTATGGCGGGAGGCAACTGTGCTGTGTTTTTGCTTCTGTCGACACGTATTTCACTTCATGTCGTACTGAAAAAATACGCTGGCATCCTGCTGCGCAGCACTCCTAGGTTGCCGGGGTTTCAACGACTGGTTACGTACTAGTCCCTTTTAGGAATGGAGCAGAAACTTCCTGCACTGTGGAATGGGTTCGGCAGGCCTCGGCTCCGTGGCTCTAGAAAAGCAGAGATTTATGTGCTTCAGTTAAACCTATAAACTTGCAACGTGTTGCAACGGCGCCTTCAAGCAGTATTTCAGGGTAGTACTTCCTTAATTCTAGCCAATGACTTATCGATGCAATCCTGAGCACGTTGACTGCGTTAGAGTAGAAATCGCTGTGTACAAGGCTGGTTTAATATAATTTTTACTTAGGTGTTGAGTAGGATCCAAACGGCTAGAAAAGGAGCTAAGAAACTTTCTAGAACTGAGCTGAAACACGAAGTACAACCTGTTGGTAGTGAGCAGTGCTTTATGCTTGCTGAGGATCAAGCTCTTAATTCTGGAAAATCCTAATGGTCCTGCCTTTTTGGAAGGGAACGCGTCGCTTTGCAGCTAGAGGAGCTGTGGGTAACAACTGCTGCGGCTGCCGTCCCCGTTGAAATTTGGAGGGTGCCTCAAGACGCCCAGGTGCGTCCGTTGGGTTTGACTCTCGCTGCAGAAGAGCGTTGCTTCTCCGTCTTCTGCCACTATAAATCGACGTGTTCCGCCTAAGGCAGAGCCCGGCCTTCGGCCAGACACACGGTCCTTCTGCTTTCATGGGGTTCCCTTCTGCGGGGGATGTTTAGATTCCCTTTTTAGCTTCCTAAAACCACAGTGTCCCCACTCAGTTGTCTGATGCGCCGTGCGGTCGCTGCGCTGGAAGCGGTGAAGGAGGGATGCCAGATCACGGACGGCTTCTGGCAGCTGCGGCAGCGGCATGAGAGGAGAGGTGGGGAGCTGAGTGTTTAATAGAGGGGAAGTAGAATGGTTCAGAATTCCCCTCGTCCTTTCTGGTCACCCACCGTATCACCTCTTACCCAGGCTGTAAATCCTTAAAAATAACCACTTCTTCAGCATTTATATGCAGCGAAAGACTGGAGGCTTTCCAGAAATAATAAAATGGGTTGTTCAAATTGGGCAATCTGTCTCCTTACTCATCTGGCAGTCATTCAGCAGCTCTCTGTAAAACATTTAACACAATTTTCTTAAATCCCGGACCCTTGTCATATTATGAATGTGCTTTAAAATTGTGAGGTTCAACTCCTGGAAATGAAGGCCCAAATTTCCCATTATTTTTGAGCACGGAGCCATTCTGTGTATTTGCGGAAACTGAAGTAACCCCAGCACTGACTGGAGTCGGTGAGACTGACAGGTGCTTGGCAACGTCAAAATTGGATCTGAGATTCATCGGGCTCTGAATGCAAAGGCGATGTCCTCTTAGAGGTGAGCTTTAAAATAATTTGGAGATTAAAACAACTTTTTTTCCTCCTATCAGCAAAATGTGGAGCATGTGGTCCAGGATACGCAACTCCTCTGGATGCCATGAAAGGCAAGTGTAACATCTTTTCTTAGCTCCAGGCCATCAGTAAAGGAATTGTTTTCCATTTAGGTGAAGACTAGGTAGATGCCTTCCA
>KL289567.1:0-24321 GCA_000699545.1 Podiceps cristatus
TAGCTCCGTCCTGGCTGAAACCAGGCCAGCATAATATTTTAAGATGGCTATTTTTAATTCAAAGTATCTGAAGTAATCCAAGGCCTGTAGAGAAGCTCATCAGAAAGATGTGCTTATAGCATTAAACTAATGTGTTTCATACCTGATCCCATCCATATTAGTCTGTCGATGTGCTCTGGCACGTTTTAATTCCTAAATCATTGTCTGGGATTGTTAGCTGGCATGAAGTGAAACCATGCCAGGGATCAGGCTAACAATTCACCGCCAGGGATTACTACAGAGCAGCAGTGTATGTGCCATAACCTGTTTAGCTTACTGGCAGAGGCATATCTTAGGACACTTGGAGACTACCCTGTGGTTTCAGCTGGCATTGTTTTTCAGCATAGTTTAAAGTTGTGCAGAGATCTTTGTCATGCATCATGTTCAAAGACCGTAGTAACATGTATTGGCATTTCATTCTCATTAGAGTTTTATGAATATTGCCTCTACTAATGGCAACCTTACCTGCTTTGGTACAATGAGATGTGGGGACAGGTTTAAGAGATACGGCTGTTAGTGCCTCACAACTGCATGCTTCAGAATACCAAAATGTATTCACGTATTTTCTATTTCACCATGTACACTACTGAAGTTCTTTATTAAAGAATCATATTTAAAACTTTGAAATATGTTTAAAAAGAACAGACAATCCCTTCTTCTTTCTTCCAACCAGCCCTAATTATTGCTAATTTTGTTGTAATCACCTAACTCTACAAATGAAACTTTAGGTCAGTGAAAGTCACAATCTTAAATGCATTAATTGATTTGTAATTTCTACAGAGGAGATAAATTTGTAGCAAAAACGGGAGAGCTAGCCTAAGAGTTTTAATTTCTTGAACAGAATATTTTTCATATTTTTGTATATTCTTATATATTTAGATATCTGCAAATGTAATATCTTAGATATTTATATATGTAAATAGATAAAAATATCTCTCCACACTCCAGAGTGCAGTCTCTGTTCCATCTCTCTGCAGAAAAGATTTTGTACATACCACAATCTCATGATAAACAAAAGGAAAATGAATAAATGTAAAACTAATACTTGGACAAGAACAATTTCTGTTCTCAACATGCATTGTTTCTTCCATTTGCTTCATCAGGTCTGAATTTATCTTGCACAAGCACTGGGTCTTAAGTCATGTTTTAAAGTACCGGTGTTTTGCTGATTTTCTGACTAGGTGCTGGCTTTGAATAGTAAAATGTCTAGAACAATTACAGATCTTAAAATGTTTGCTTATACTCAAAAATATTTGTCATCTTCAGAGGGTATATTATACCGTATAGTAACTGTGATATCGTGGTTATTCAGCATCAGTACTTTTAGTTCTGTTTACTTTTGTGTAAACAAACTTTACTGTTCTTACTTTACTGTTCCACAGTGACTATACTTCCTAATGGATGTATGTTCTATGGCACAAAAATCATCCTGAATAGACATGTTAGACAAATTCTCAGTTTGCTTAGGAACTCTTTTCAGATTTAAGTAAAGTTTTCAAGTGCTTCCACCTTAATCTGAAGAGCCTGATCTTGTATCGCATTTGAAATTATTGCCTCTTGACCTGGTAGGGAGGACTTCTGACACAAAACTCCTTAAATCCACTTGTAGATGTTCTAATTTGTATGTAATCACTTTATGTTATTTATTTCATTTACTTTCTCAATAGAAAGCTCGACTGATGCACAGAAGAAGCTTCCTTTGAAAGTCATGTTGTAGCAATTATTTCTAACTCAAATGTGTGTAAGCTAAACAGTCCTGTAGAAACACTTGAAAATAAAAAATTAAAATAGGATCCAACTGAAGTGTGTACAAGGCATCTAGTAGTCTTGACACTGTCATAAGTATATTTCATTATGACACAGTGTGAAAATTGTATTAGACTGATACCAGGAAACTTTTGATCATTTTTTGGCAGTGGCCAACTAAATGACCCTAGATAAAAAGCTTTTTTCTCATCTCTGGGCCTGAGTATTCTTATACTTAAACAGGGGACTATCATAGTGACAGTTTATATATACTGTTTTGAATCTACATGTGACAGAATCACAGAATGGTCGAGGTTGGAAGGAACCTCTGGAGGTCATCTAGTCCAACACTCCTGCTCAAGCAGGGCCACCTAAAGCAGGTTGCCCAGGACCATGTCCAGATATTTTTTCGAGTATCTCCGAGGAGAGAGACTCCACAGCCTCCCTGAGCAACCTGTACCAGTGCTTGGTCACCCTCAAAGTGAAAAAATGCTTACCCATGTTCAGAGGGAACCTCCTGTGTTTCAGTTTGTGCCCATGGCCACTGGTCCTGTTACTAGGCACCACTGAGAAGAGCCTGGCTCTGTCCTTTTTGCATCCTCCCTTCAGGTATGTATTTACACTGATATGATCCCCCTGAGTGTTCACTTCTCCAGGCGAAACAGTCCCAGCTCTCTCAGCCTTTACTCATAGAAGGGATGCTCCAGTCTATCAACTTTATGGCCATTTGTTGGACTCTCTCCAACATGTCTATGTCTCTCTTGCACTGAGGAGCCCAGAACTGAGCCCAGTATTACAGGTATGGCTTCTCCATTGCTGAGTAAAGGGGAAGGATCATCCCTCTTGACCTGCTAGCAACACTGCTCCTAATGCAGCCCAAGAAGCTGTTGGTCTTCTCTTTCTTGTAGCCCTGCAGCTGCACACAGACCTCTAATTCCTCATGTTTGTTCTGCATGCATGAGTGTAAGGGCACTTCAGAGAGACACTCCAGCATGCTGATTTCCCAGAATGGCTTTGAGGAATTTCCCCATAACAGTACCTTGTATGTGCTTCCTTGCTTACATGCAAGTGAATGAGGTAACCCCACTGAAGCCCTGCTCTGTTGATTTTGTGTTCCCTTTCATTTCTATCACACCAGGTCCTTTGCTTGTTGACTCTGTCCACTGCACCCTCACAGGGTGTTGGAAGGTCTCTACCTCCCTCATTGTTCCTAGCGTAAAGCCCTTCTTACAAGGTCAGCCATTGATCCTCAGAGTCCCATGGTCATAGAAACCAAAATCCTGATTTGATGTCAGCTGTGCAACCATTTGTTGACATGCAGTATCAGTCCCATCCTCGCACCTTGTCCCCTCACCAGCAGGGTTGAGGAGACCATCTGGGCTCTGTAGTCACTTTTGATACTCTCCAGGTTACCCCTGACATCACCTCTCATTGGTGCCCACATGGAAGATTAGCAAGGGGTAACAGTCAGAAAAGGCTCAGACAAGCTTTGGCCATCTTCCCACAGCATCCCAGATCTAGGAGCTCAGTAAACATCTCTCGGTGATAGCTCAGGTCAGCAGTTGGGAGTCTGTCCCCTGCAGCAGGGATTTACCACCACTATCACTTGCCAGTTTCTCCTGGTGCTCCTGTGTGGCTCAGGGTCAATCAGCCCAGATGCTTTTCTTGAAAGCACACTCAGCTCCTCCTCAGCTTTAAGGGAATGAACCTGTTACGTAGTTGCAAGCCTTCAGATGGAGCAGGAGCCTTCCTCTTGGTGCCAGAAGTCACCAGCTTCCAGCCTTTGCCTTCCTCAGAGTGTCTTCTGATGGTTCTGCTAGGGACATATTCTGACAGTGTCTCCACTGCAGTTGGGGTTCAGGCCTCTGAAGCTGTAGGGACTCTGAGAAGATCCTGTCTATCTCTCTCTCATCCTCTCTGACACTGTGCAGCCTGTTCGTTTCCTTCCGTAGCTCCTCCGCTTGGCAACACAGCTCTTCAACAACAGCACAGCTCCCCAGGAAAGGGGACCACTTCTCCAGTCTCAGGGAGAGGCCCCAGGCACTCCCTGCAGCCTGGAACTCACGGGGCTGCACCCGCCCTCTCAAGCTCTGGATTGAAGCCCCTGCCTTGGCAGGGGCAGCAGCTCAGACACCTGCTGGGGACTGTGCTCCGTGGGGCATTGCTACTGTACCTGAAACATGTAGGCTGGTCTGAACTGAGATGAGGCCCCTGTCTTTGTGCTCGTGCAGCTATTAACTACCCTCTGGGAGCTGTGCTTCAAGCCTGGCCTCTCCCTAGCACCAGCGAAAAGGGTCCTCGACCCTCCCTAATTATGGGGCACCTATAAGGAAGGCTGCAGGTATTCTTGGGTCCCAAGCAGCTGATTCAGCTTGTTAGAAGCTGCGAGAGCTTTCTCGGGCTGATGCCTGCATGGCTACCCTGACCTTGTTCTTATCTGGCAGCCGTGGGTACCCAGGTGTCCCCTGATGATCCCGGACGCTGTCCCCAGAAGATCCAGAAGCTCCCAAAGCAGAATCCAGCTAAGAATTTTGTAATTCTGTATCAAATTTTATTTATTCTTGACAATGATCAGTCTTGATTGATATAGCCATTCTCAGAGAAGTGTTAGGACAGGAGAATATGAATGCAGGTTTTTGGAAAAAGGAATTCGCTGCGATGGTTCAGAAATACTGTATTCTAAAAGGCACAAATACGTAAAGTGGGCAGACGGGTGAATACTGAATACAAGCTGCTTCTAAGTCAGCAGTTAATTTTGGATCATGAAACCTGAATGTTGTCATAAAACCATCTCTCTGGAACAGTGGGGCAACAATTTTTGTTCTTGTTTTGTATTTATTGCTGGATATTTATTTTTAGAGTTGAAAAAATAAGATAATGACATTTAAATTATAACACGGATACCGCTTTTATTTAAAGTCTGTAGTTAGTATTTTTATCCATTAGCAAGTTTTTTCGTATTAGATCATTGAACCAAAATGATTCAATAACTCATCTTCTTTGTGATACCTCTGTTTCTACTGCTACCTCTGTAGCTTTAGCAACCTTCTGTCCTCATGCTTCACTGTTAAGACATATCCTAATGCCTTTTCCCTTCCCTTTGGATAGGATACTTCCAATTTTCTCACCATGCTTCTAACTTCAAACATGTCAGAAAAATGTGATTTTCCCTGACATCCAACTGATCCTTCAGGGGAGGGAAGAGAAGAAGAGGCAGGAGAGGGCAATAGCAGCATTTTATTCAGTTGCCAGTGGGTAGCAAAATACAGCACATATTTCATCAAGGAATTGATTATGGTTTTCCTTTTCCATGATGAGGGAGTTGAAGTATAAAACATGAAACTGAGAAGAGAAATAATACATACTTCATTTCTCGGAAGCATCTTTTGATAATGTAAAACACATTGCCCCTATTATTCAAAGGTGAAAATAGAAGTTGTAAGAAATTAAGTGACTTTTTCTGAAATCACACATTATTCAGCATAACATAAAATTAGGTCATTTTGTTCTGATTCTGGTGCACAGTTCAACCTACCCCAGTGAGAACTCTGCCTCAAAAAGACTTGGGGAAAAATAGAGTCAGTAATTCAGGTCTTCTCCAGTTTTTCTTCTATTTTAAGTTATGTACTTTATATAGGTTTCTTATGCATTTTTTATACCTTCTTAACATTTATATGCAACCATGTGCAAATTTTCTTGTCTTTTATGTTTTGCTAGTAAATTAATTGTTGTTAAAAATAAAATTCTTAAGCAAAGATTAATAATAGCAACTATAATCTTACCAGATGAGAAGAGCTTCCTTATTTTTTTTTTTTTTTTTCTGTTTCTAAGAACAATGGAGGCAGAAGGCGGATAAAGGATGTTTTTGTCAGGAAGATTATGTATTTAGTACTAAAGGTTTTTATGAGGACATTTTTTTGAAATGTTGTCCCAGAAGTGATCACTTGCTGGTAAAAGCTTTATATGAGATCCCATGAAAATAGAACTTTAATCTGTCAAGCTAATCTAAATAATTTAAGCAGGTTTATTTACAGAAAGATTTTCACAGATTCTGGAAACAGATTGCTTGTGGTCTCTTTTGGATTAGGCAAGATCTTGAAATGACATTTAAAAGAACTTTTTTTTTTTCTTTCTCCCCAGTGGAATGTCTTCACTTATTCCCTTGCACAGTTTTTTCTGGGAAAAAAAAAAAAAATAGAAAAAAATGGTTGTTTCCTTTGAGACATCTATTCATATTTTTTGCTTTTTTGAAAATCTTATTTTGAAACTTATTTTGAAGAAAAAAGTGAATAAAGAGTTTTGGTGAAAATGAAGTTAAAGGAATGTGGTAGTTCTCCTGCTGGCAACCAAGAGAATTAAATGACAGAATTGTGTGAGCTTGTCTACTTTCTCATGGGGTAAACCATCTTGCAATTAATTGATGCAGCGTATCCTTTTCCTAAACATTTCCAAAGCACGCATGTTCAGGCCCCCCTACCTTACTTTTCTATACTTGGGCCCTGAAGCTTGTTTTGCAAACATACGAGAAGCAGAAGCTTTCACTCATATGTCCCACTTTCTGAGTCACATGCGATCCAATTTCTAAGCAGTTACCATTGTTAGCCTGGTAAAGTACAATTTAAACATGCAGAGAATTTTGTTTATCATCATGGCAAGAAGAAAACACAGGAATAGTGAAGTTTTCAATAAAGCCATGTTAGCATGGCATTCTTTTTTCAAAAAACCTTGCAATAGAGGATACTCTTCAGCTACAAGGTGTATGTTCTATACAACTTGCCCCAATCTGTCTGTTTCCCTATTTTTTCTGTTGGAACATTTAATTGAGCTTCTTGATGCCTTCCCTTCCCAAAACATTTTTTTTTTTCATACTCATACCTAACAGCAGTACTGAGTGAGCCAAATTCATTACTGCTACAGAAAGATGGATGCAACATAACGTACTGCAGTAAGGCTCTGCATTTTTCTGCCAATAGTAAACATGGACCTCTCTCTGATTACTTAATTATTTTTAAGCTTTGACAGCAAGCAAGTTTTTGGTGAGTCGTCTTCTCTGATGTACCAAGACAGTCCTTTTTGACATTGAAATTTTTAAAGGACAAAGTTGTATTTGGTTTTGATCTTTTTTTCCTACTCATGCACATGTTTAGTGATCACTATGGCTTAACCGTTTATCCCTAGAAAACTGTAAAGTGGTGGCTAATGCAAGTATCAGCTGAACGTCTTGTATGTCAACTTACATTTTATTCATGCCGCAAGATTAGGTAATACCCATCTTTTGCAGCGTTCAATTATATTACAGGTCAAAACTTCAGCTGATGGTTCACCCAACTAAGCATCTAATCAAATGAGCTTTCTTCTGAGAGAAAGAAAAATGCTCCAATCTGTCATTCTTTCCAACTACAATGATAAATTCCAACATCCTAGATTCTTATTGTTCAGTTTCTAAAGAGTTAAGCTAGATGGCTATGCAGAACAATCCTTTTTAAAAAGATATTTTGAAAGTCATTTTAATCTTATTCTCATGTTGTTTAGTACATTTTTATGTTGCTCTACTGGTATTTTATTTCTTCATAAAGACAAGACACATTTCAGGAACATTACATTTAAATGTTAAGCAGCCAAACTAGCAAAAATGATCCTTCCTTCCTGGAGTAAAACATCTGCTGAGACTACTGAAGAGTCTATTTTCTCTTAATAATATGATGCATATATTACTTCTATTGATTGAGTTACATGTGCATTTGAAGAACAGAATAAAATTCTAAGGAAGCCTGAAGATATTTTTTCTGATCTAGCTTTCTTATGTGATTACAGATTCAGATAAGAATTACTAAGCAGTTTGTCCATAGACTTCTATTATCATTACTTGTAAGTGTGACAATATACGGACCTTAGGTTGGAAAGAAAAGTATTGTTCTAGTGTCATTCACATTTAAGTGCAGCAATTGTTTTCCATCTCTTTCAAAGACAATGATTAGTTGCAGATCCACTCTTAGGGATTCGGATAGTATCATTTCTTTTTCTGCTGTTCAGCTGCAGTATCATGGTACTGTTCATGATGCAAGCCGTGGTGAAAGTTAGTGATGAGAAATGTTGCCTTCTGCACTTAGGCCCTTCACACAGAGATCTACTGCATAGCAAAAGGACTCCCTAGTTTTGGAGTATACTTGAAATCTGATTCCTCGCTTTTAAATACAGCAGCCAGGCTTGGGGCTAGACACAATCTTTTCCTCATATGAAAATCAGTTGTTGTAAAATAAAATACTCCTGTGTGGCATACATTTGGCTTTGCAAAAAAAAAAAAAAAAACCCACCCAAAAAACAAACAAACAAACAAAACCTAAAAAAAGAAAAAAAAAAGATAAATCCTTGACTCTGAAGGCATAAGGCATTTTAAGAACCACTATTCAGCAATAGACTTGAAGCATTTTCTGTATATTTACACTTTAGCAGACTGTTTTTTCCTTTTTGTGGATTATCATAAAATGTTGAGGTCTTGGAGATATTTCTACCTCTGCAAACCCAGTGGTACCCAACCAGAAATTACCTACTAGTGAAGATTCTGATTCTTTCTTCTCATCTCTAAAAATTAAAATAATGTATAATTCCTTAGTAGTTCTGCCAAATCTATAGTGGCAGAACCTTCTCCTCCATCTAGACCATTGCTGCTTTCTTGTAAGAGGGAGAGGAGACAATGAAATAGTTACCTCCTATTTTAAAGTTAACTGATCTCTGGTTCAAGCTGCTTCATCCTAGAGATGATTCTGGAGATGATGAGAGTTATGCTGGAGATATGTTCAGTAGCAGACCTCATCTGAAGTATTGTAGTATTCTCCATTTTGCTATGGCAGCTGTTCGTAAAAGATTTGATGTGAGAATGTTGTGCTTCTTGCAAGTGTGCTTCTCTGGGCGGTTTCGTAGAGGACTGTCCATTCATTTGACCCAACCCTAGAGAGCACTGAGAACAGATGAAATAGCTGAGTTAAGCAGAAGTCCATTGGTAACAGTGCTGGCAGGCTATTTGGAATGTCTTCCTATTTCTTTTTCCTTTTGAAATAATTGAGTACTGGTACCTCCAGAAGTGCAGGTGTTGGAATATTTTGGTTTTCCCCAATTATTCAGGGTCACAATTCATACAATAGCTGTCTTTTAGGAAAAAGTGTGACTAGCAGAAATTTGCACTACTAGGAATACTAGAGTGAATAGTATTTTAAATGGTCGTTATTCCACATGCAAACAAGGAGCTGAATTTAACTTATGTTTGAGCACTATAAGGCTAGATGAGCTTCAGTAAAACCCAAGTGATACCTTTGTCAAAAATGCCAGGATATCCGAAATCTGAATTTTATATGATAATGTTGATGTTTTCCCGCCCTATGCTGTCCAAGGAATTTGAGAAACTTCTGCTTCTGTACTACAGTGCAGTGTAAGACATATGGCTTTGCTCAACCACTGAAGATGATGTGTTGTCAAAGATTCATGCCAGCGCTTGTTTCACCAAATAGTTTACTATGAGGAGCAGGGAATCCAACCTGGTTATCAAAATTTGATGTTTTGAGAGAGCATGAGAAATTTTTAACTGTTATGTTTCCATGCCAACAGCTTTTCTTACGTCTAGTTGTCTTCATGTTTTATCTTTGCCATTCATGAAACTATGAAGCAGTCTATGTTTAACCTTTACAAGACTTATTTGCCTCATCTCCACTGCAGAAAATTCACTGCTCTGTGTAAATTGTATAGTACCTAAATTATCTTATATTGATGAGGCCAGCGTATTTTTTATGTAATCAACCTGATTAAGTGATAACCAAGCGTCAATGATACTTTATGTCAATAATTTGATAAGTAGAGTTTTAAAGTAGGTGATATAAGAAGATCAGCAGCACAGAGGTCAATTTTCTGTTTTTCACTGTGCAAATAGGAGTAACCATAAGCAAAAGTGTTGGGTTCTTTTGAATGCCTCTGATTTTGGATGTTTAGTTTCAGGTACTGAATAATCTTGATGGTGCTGAGCAGCTTCAGGCTTTATTTCAAAGAATTTGAAAGTACAAACATACACTATCTGTCTTTCCTAATAAATAAATAAACTAATTCTTATCACTCTTATAACCAGGGAAAATTACAGTGAAGTAATCAATCTCCTTCCAACTCAGAAAAAAAAAAAAAAAGGGGAGTAGAGGGTGGGAGAGAAAGTGTCATTTGTTCTCACTCGGTAGTCACTGTTGTTGCCTTAGGGCTGCACCAAGCTTGCTATGCTCTCCCCTTTGCAAGACAAGAGAAGAAATCAGATGTGTCTGTAGAACTGAATACATTACCACCAGACTGAATGCCTTCAGCAGGTGATGCAGACACGTGGGCAGGCATTCCAGTGCCCCCCCATGAAGACAAACCACCATTTCCCATGCGTTCAGAACCTACTTTGGTGGTATTAGAGTGAGAAATATTTTTCCTCTGTGGGTTGTGTGTGCTTTGTACTTAAATATAAAGGACTGAAAATACCTGTTTACTCTTTCACCAGTGCTTTAGGATTTGGTTTCTCTGGAGACAGTTAATGTACATGGAAAACAGTTCGTTCCATTAGAAGCGGAACTAACGACACTTCATTTCTTAGGGATTTGTATTTTTTATCCCTAGTCTTTCCTTCCTTCCTGCTGCAATAAGCATATCACTCTCTTTATGGGAAAACCTCTAGGCAAGAGATAGCACATACTGTGGCTCATTTAGAGCTGTTCATATATTGCCCACCTGGCCAATACACATCTCTGACTGGCCAGCTGGTTGCTGTCAAACAGTCTGTTCTCCCTGGATCTCACTTTTAGTAAGACCCTCAACCTAACGACCCATTTTGCTGAAACCTATGGAATGTGGTTTTCAGATAGACAGAAATTGTCCAAAAGATTAAAAAGTTGAGTGCCAGATGGAAAGACAGACATTCAAAGCAATGATCTATGTTTTGTTCCTGTAAGAAATAAGCTAAAAATATACTACATCAATGTAATTCATGTCTCAATGTCAAGTACTCAGAAATTTGAAGATGTAAGAATTAAAATTGTCTCTGTAATGGGATTTTAAACGCTTTGTGAATGTGCTTGTTTTTTTAAAGCGTTAACTATTTGATAACATATTGTATTTTCCATCTTCATCTGGAATTTATGTACTTATGAGGACTGCAAGTTGCTGAAATGTTTTGCATTTTTCTCTGAGATTTCACACACAAAGGTAAAAATCCCAAATTCAGGTTCATGTAGTTAAATGTGCATGTGTGCACACATGCACACACATGCACAAGCAAAATCTTGGCAGTGTTTTATTTTAAAGTACCAGTGCTTCTTGCAGAGATATTTAAGATTAGTAGCTATTGATTGAGCTTGTTTCTGCTCTCATTTAATTGACATAAATAGGGATTACTCTAACTGAAATCAATAGGGAGCACTGACCCATGTTAGGCTTGATTTACATAGAATTTAAACACTGAATGCTGATTTTTTTCCTAATTTTCATGTGAAAAACAATATGTTTCACAGTAATAAGTAGATATAGGCACTTGAAATAAAAGGTTTGCAAATCCTAAGGTTAGTACTGATGTGGCTACGGTTGTTGTGAAAGAAAAATGGTATAAATGGCAGCTATCTGCATATAGGCCATTTTTACATGCCACTTCAGTTATTCTTCTCAAAAAAAAAAAAAAAACACCACCCCCCCCCCCCCCCAAAAAAAACCCAAACAAACAAAAAAAAAAAAAAACGAAGAAAACCCCAACTCTTTTCTTGGGAGTAAAATTTATTGTTTGCCATTGTTTAATTTTAAGTAATTAACTACTAATTATAAATATTTAAGATGACTTCTATATATTAGATGGAGTTTTGGAGTAAAGGTTTTCACAAACACACGTTTGTGTGTTTAAATCAGACTGTTTAAATCAACTGTAGCATTTCAGGTTTGATACAATTTGTACCGTGACATCTAAGCCATCGCTTCTAATTTAGCTGATCTACTTGCCTGAGAGGGAAATACATTTCTCACATGCCTCACCTTCTTAGCCCTCCATCATGTAATCTGGTTGATTTTGGCACCTGATAGGTGTAATGTCAGGCATTTCAAGGAGGTCTTCAAGATGGATGCAGACAATGATTGACAATCTGTGTCCGACTAACACATGTAAAAAAAAAAAATAGTTCCTTGAAGCAAATATGGTTTCTATTGCTTCCTTAAAAATGTACATCTTTCTGAAATGACATCCATCCATTCCTTGTCCTATTTTTCCATTAGATAAGAGGGATGTTCCCATTTATGTTCCAAATTGACACTGAAGAATGTAGTGCATGTATATTCTGTGCAAAGATGATTCCATATTTAGGAAAAAACTGAAGGATATAAAGGGATAAAGTCATGTTTTGTCCTTAGACCCAGAGATATTTTGAGAATTTCTCTACTGGATAATTATAGTTTGATGAATGGAACCTTTAAGTCTAGAAACAACAAAGATTAGTAACTGAAGACCATTTTGTAGGTGTAACATGAATGTGATAAGAACAAAATGAGCTTGAGTCTCATCTTTCACTTGGGGAAAATTGAGGGTAATTCTTCTGAAATCAGTAGAATTACATTACGACAAAGTTTTCTCTACAGAAGGGAAATGGACCAGAATAAGTTATTCTGCTGCAATTGTTTTGCCCGTGCAGGTATACTAAAATTCCCATATGGACCTCTGTTCTGGGAAAAAAAAAAAAAAAAAAAAGTTATTGTATTAAGAATAATTCTAGTCATTTTTTTCAGGTAAACCAGGCCTAATGCCCTAATATCAGAATTTTTTAATCTGAGGAGGTCAAGTGGTTTAAATGTTAACAGTATGACACAGAGGATTGGATGTTGTATTACTGTTTTAATTCTAAAATTATAATCCGGTCATTAGGAACTTAATATTGACTGAATTGATGGTCTCAATCCAGCACAATATCCTTTATCTCAGACACTCTTCATATGCAGTATCCTACTTGGCTGTTGTAGAATAATAAAAGACTGGCTTATTCTTCATCACTGAAGAAGATATATATTTGCTGGAGTATAATTAATCAAAGATAACTGTACAATTTTGATAGATGCAAAGCCATGTTTTGTTTTTTTTTCTGCTATTTTATAAACATGGGGTCAAACACAAGTTAGAAAATTTATTCTAATGGAGAGATATCCTACAAGAGACAAAATTTACTGCCCAGAGAGAAAAGAAAAAAAAAAAAAAAGCTGTAAGGAAGCTGTTTTCTTCCCTTTCTTATTACCTGTTCAAACTTTGAGGTGTCAGTATTGTTTGTCAAGTTATAGGAGCCTCCTTATACTGCTTTAGGGACTGGATGGTTCCAAGAATCTTGTCAGCTTGTCTCTATATGGCACTCTCTGTATGCCAAGCCTTAATCTGCTTCCTTAGCAGATGTTGTTAGAACTGTCTTTTTAGGATACCTGCACTGGCAAAACAATCCTCAATATGACAGTGGCACTCTTTGGCCTCTTTAGTCAATTCTAGACACATGATCTATACTGTAATGACAACACGTAGGGACAGATGAGCTTCATCTCACCTAACATATCAATCACAGTGCAGATGTTTACATCCGAGCTAATTCTCTAAGTTTCCTCTATAATTAATGAAAGGAAACAAGCACATCTGAGGGCAATTCACATAGCCTTTCCCAGACATGCCTTGTGAGAAGTGGTAAGTGGCATTTCCAAAAGGATCTGTTTTTCTCCATTGGCTACCAGTTGAATCTAGACAGGTAAGATATTAAAATATCTGTGTTGTGGAAGTCTCAATTTAGGTAAAAAAACTTAATTTGAGTGTCACAATTTTACCCTTAAGATCATCCTCACTTGCCTTGTAAGTGGGCTAACAACATAAGAGCAGCCAGAAGTGAAGGTGCAAGACAGAACACGCAGAAGAGCAGCCAGATGCGCATGGTGTGCTCACAGCCAGGCTGGAGACTGTTCATGCACAGCAGCACTGGTGAGGCCAGCAGGCGTAGGCAGGAAGGGTGACTGTCCTGTCAGGTACTGTCCTTGTGCATCGAGTACCACATTCTGCTGCCGTGTTAATCTTTTCAAATGATTAGTCTGCTTGTGGACATGCATCCATTTTTTATAGTAACTCAAATCCGGGAGTAAGGAGTCTTTACATTTGTTCCATGGATTTTGCATAGACCTGGATACAAAGAATGTAATTGCCCCTCATTACCAGTTAACTGCCAGTGTGTGTCTTCTGCCTTCCTTTATCTGCATAATTTAAGACCTAGACCTCTCTGGATTTTAAACCTGTTCAGTTTGCTACTGACTTGGTATCATGAAAGGAAATGATACTTGCAAAATTAGCCCTACAACTTGCATACAAGAATGTTTCAGTACTGAGCCATAATCTATTGCATTTTAGATGTTTGACAGGACAACAACATGCTAGGTTCTGTCTAGTACCCCGATCTTAAATATATTTTATAATTAATAGAAGAAAGATCAATCTGAGTTGAGTTGAGTTGAGTTGAAACACTGAAGACAGACAACTTTTCTGGGGGGAGAGTGATACTGAACGGGCCAATGGGATCATACATTGACAATAAAAAATAGTACTATAGTTATTGGGAAATAATTTGTCTCATGAGTTTTATGTTTTCTGTAGACATTGCAAATTAGCTTGAAATAGAGTGAAACAGCTTCTGAGAGAAACTAGTGAATCTAAAGCTGTGAAGGGAGGAGGTTTAGACATTAGAGCCTCAGTTGCCGGGGTGCTGAGATTTGTCAGTGTTGCTCTATTCAATTTATGATATGACTTGCTAAGGAAGTTTTGTGTCTTGTGAAAGATGATAGCTTTAAATTTAGCAGTGAGAGCATTTCTCTATATGTAAGATTTCATTTTAAAACCTTTGCTCTAAACAATACATAAAGATCTCATATGAAAAACTGGTGAAAATAGGCCAATGGGTAATGAACTCATTTAGAGCTTCACTATATTGATGTTTAGGAAATGTACTTTTATAGATACAGGCCAACTAGACTTGGCATGGAGGAAAATAAATATATAAAGAAGTATAGATTAAGTACTAAAAACAACCAAATGAAATTTTCATTGCTTTTTTTCAGTATTTTCAACTTTTAAATTGTAAATATTCCAGACATATTCATGTTACAGATACAATTAAAACACTACTGTAGTGGAATACAATTAAAAACTGCTTTAATTATCTATCTAAACTTAATCCAAATCTGTGTTAATCTGGTCCATACTTCCTTGGGTATTAATGTAATCTGTGGAAAAGTGCTACCTCTTGAGGCTAGAATGAAGCAATAGAAGGTAAGAGCATGATTTTTTTTTTTTTTTTAATTTTTATACATTTAGCAATTAATTTATGTAATTCAGAAATTCCTTTGACTGGTACCACATAATTGGCAAGTGATAATCACCAAGAGGGTGGAATCAGTGCTTGCTTGTCAAGCTCTGTTCTCCACTGATGTCTGCCCTGACAACACATGTTCATCTTGGCAGGGCTTTGGAGGCAACGTGATAGTAATGTGATAGTAACTCTTTCTGACCCAAAGCTGCAAATTGTTCTGCAATTGATGCATTGTTAACTTAGATGACAGTCATAGACTACTGCCATGGCTTTACTCTTCAAACTGTATTTTCCAGGGTGAAGAAGCTTAATGTTATATACATCTATGTGTGTATCTCTGTATGTATGCTTCTTAGCTGTTGGCACACAATTGTGCTTAAAGCACGCAGATGGGCAGCTCGGTTCCATTTACCTCTGGTGTGCATTCTGTCATTGGCAGCTGATATGAGGAAGCCACAGGGACACATCTCCATACAAATGTGATTTTAAAAAGGCAATTTTCATTTTTTTCTGGTGGCTTTTCAGAGTTTTCACAAAATTTAATGTGCAGATGACTTGCTATAGCATATTGAAAGTCAAAAGGCCTTATGCAACTTTGGTGTTTAACAGATTACATGATGTCTCAAAATAACCGCAATTATAAAATGTTATTTGTTGTGAGAGACAGTGGACTTCTTTGAAGAGTTTGGTATTTAATCATGCAAGATACTCAGCTGGTCTGAATAATAAAAAAATAAAGGCAGATACTAAAACCAATGTGCAATAGTTTAATCAGTATAACTACTATTTAAATTCAAGTTTAAAGTTTTAATGCTTTTGAATTATAGTCCATTACCCTTGCAGTGAGTGAAGCCTATGCATTGCAAGAAGGATTGTGAATCTTTGTTAATATAGTTATTGCTGTTCTTTAGTACTGTTGCTCTGCTGAGCACTTCTGGAGCAAAATGTTCAGGTAACACTAGCCCTGGAGAGAGGAGACTCCTCCGTGGCCCAAGGCAATGTAGCTGCCCATGTGCTGGCTGTGTATAAGTTGTGTGAAAGTCTTCTAGTCTTTAATGCCTTTAATGACAGGAGTAGCAAAACTCCCATTGAGCACTAACAGGGATCTGGGTCAGTGAAAAAGACTTTCTCTTGTTTAACCTTGTCCACTTCTGAAACACCCATTCCCTGGATCTTTCAGAATAGCAGGTGGAACAGAAGTATTTATATGTCCTGTAGATCACCATATAGACTGTACTGATTTATTATTATTAAAAACTGACTGAAAATGTAAACAAAAAATCAGGAACATGAAAGATTTTGTAAGTGTTAAAATATTTATGAATTCTCCTCCTTCAGTTAACTGAGCTATATGTAACTACAAAGTCTAAGTAGTCTGGGAATTCATACAATTAGTTGACATGATAGATAATATGTTTACTCCTTAAATATTTCATGTGCTGTCTCTATTCTTAACCCTGCAACATATCCAAGACAGTATATCCCTCGCATTCTTCATACTGGAGAATTCTTGCTTTTGTGAACACTTTTCACTTGATTTAGTGCTTGATAATTACTTTATTGGGTTAAATGATAGCAGGAATCAAAGAAATAATACATTCAGTAATAGATATTTATGGAATTACTCTTTAAAAGAAAGATGCTAAGAAGATGAGAAACAACAATTGAAATAATAAAATAATTCTCAGTTCTTCTGGACATAATGGAAAGCATCTGTCTTTGGGATTTTTCAATGATGAGTGATTAAGGTTTGTTAAGTGAATAAAATTGTAAATAGTTTTCCAATAAAAATAGCTTTTAGTAGAACCATAAGTATGCTATTCATAAATTGTACAGTTCACATCAATTATTTTAAAATACCAGATTGCCTTATTTTTTATATTGAATAATTTATAGGATCCATTATGAATGTTTTGTTATTAACTTTTCATTTACTATTTTTTCATTCAAAATAGTTAAATGACTACAGATCCTTACTGGGGAGCATTTTTGCTGACATCAGCTTGGCTGTTCCCCCTGCTTTGTGTAAACATTTGTTATCATTCCAGTCAAACTTTGAAGATTCCATACAGTTTAAATGACTTTGCTGTGCTGGGAACAGTTATGTGTGATACTTTTGTATATAGACAAATTCATAAAAAATATTTATCATAAATCATGGTCACCTGTACAATGACCTTTAATTAAATGTGGAGGCATCAAGGACATTTTTTTCTAAATTCATTTTCCTATTATTTTTTGAGATTAAATGTATTACAAAATCATCACCAGTAGTCTTAAATTTATCTTTTACTTGCAGACATGTTTATGTCTTGCATTTATTGTGTTTGATATTAAGTTCTTTTCCACATCTGTTTGAAACAGTGTCTTACTACATGGGGTATTGGTTTTATTTGCCTCATTTTGAAAACCTTGCTACCCCCCACCAAATTGTTTCTTCTTTCCATTTGAATTATTTTTAAATCTGTCACTTTGTGTAAATATTAGTTCTGGACAAATTTAGATCTTACTTAGCTGAGTCAGCTACAGAGAAAATTATTTAGTAAACAGATTCCCTGGGGAACTGGAAATTTAAAAGATTTTTCAGGCTTTTTGCATTGGTCTAGACAAATCAGTGAATTTGGAAGTAACTTAAAATAAATCAGTAGAAATTATCCCTTTGCAATGCCATTTCAAAATTTACCCAAAAAGAATATTAGCAAGAATTTTTTAGTTTGGAAATTCTAGTCCCAACTCTGCTGGTGACCTACTGAAATATAGTCAAGTCACTTCTCTTCCTTGGGTTTTCCATCTGAAAATGGAGGTATTGATATTGCCTTCCATATTACAGGGTGAGATCTAGAGATATAGAATCAGAGTCATAGAATTGCCCAGGTTGGAAGGCACCTTGAAATATCCTCTGGTTCAGCCTTTCATGGAAAAGGGAGTCTAGATGAAATTACCTATTACTCAGTCCAAAAACACCTTGAAAACCTCCAGCAATTGAGCCTCTACCATGTTCCCTGGGAAGTTGTTCCAGAGAATGATTGTTCTCATTGTGAAAAATGTATTTCTTACATGGAGATGAAACCTCTCCTGGTGCAACTTTCACCTGTTGCCCCTTGTTCTCTCCATAATGCTTCTTGTGAAGAGAGAGCCTCTGTCTGCTTTGTAGCCGCCTTTTACTGTGATGAGGTCCCCCCTGAGCCTTCTCTTCTCCAGGGAGAAAAGACTTAACTCCTTCAGTCGTTCCTCTTAGGGCAGGTTCTCCAGCCCTTTGATTATCATCATGGCCCTACTTTGAACCCTCTCCAGTCTGTCCGCATCTTTCTTTAACTGTGGGGACTAGAATTGGATGCAGTACTCCAGGTGTGTCCTGACAAGTGCTGTAGAGTGGGATGATGACATCTCTGTCTCTGCTAGCAATGCCCCTGCAGATGCAGCCCAGGATCCGATTTGCCTTTGTAGGGGCAGCAGCACACTGCTGACTCGTGTTGGGCTGCTTGTCCACCAGACCCCCAGATCCTTTTCAGCAAGGCTCCCTTCTGATGGGTCCACCTTGACACCCAGTTTGGTGTCATTGGCCAACTTCTTGAAGGTGCTTTCAGTCCAATCATCCAGATCATTTATGAAGACGATTAACAGTGTGGGACCCAGTGTTGATCCCTGGAAGACCCCACTTGTGACAGGCTGCCAGCCCACGTGAAAACCACTGACCACCACCCTGAGTAGAGCTGGTTAGCCAATTCCCTACCCATTTTGCAGACCACCCATCCAGTCTCTATCATGCCATTTTTTTCCAGGAGGTGACTGTGGGAAACATCCACTGCTCTCCCCATGTTGGCAGAAGATGGGACTTTGTTGTAGGTGATCAGGTTAGCCTGGCATGATTTGTTTTGATAAATGCTGGCTTTTCACAATCATTGGCTTCACTTGGTTTGTGATAGTTGGTAAAGGAACTCATTCTGATATATAAACAAGATATACTAGAAAGATAAGTGATGTAAGGGCTAGATTATGAGATTACCATTTTGTTATATATGTATATTCTGCCAAAAGAAATAAAATTTACAGTAAATAAAGTTTGCCCTTTATTTTTGTAACATGGTCTTCATTTTGGTGTTTGTGGTTACTTTTCCTGAGCTGAAACCCCCAATTATCTTGATAGCCTAGAGATATAGCCCTTAATGTATTCAATTGTTCCATTTTTTATTTTAGTGCTTGATTCAAGATTTTTTTTTATTCACAGTAAACAGAAAAAGCCATGCAAGTGAATTAAAATTATGACTGTAGAGTCACTCTAAGTGTTAATAATTCACTAGTTTTGCAAATCCATAATATTGTGAACTAGCTGTTGTAGAGAAAGCTTGCTGACAAGGGTGCCTTAACCAACATAGACCAAATGGGAAGATGACTAATCTTTCAAATTCCAGAAAAGTAAAATTCCATCATCTCCAAGTTATTGAAGTACTTGCTATAAAGATACAACAACAACAAAATGATAGAATATTGAATAATTTTTGAGCCTAGCCTCTTATATTTTAGAATGTAATTACTGGTGGTTCAGAACTGTGGAGAGAGAATATAGTTGTGACATACATAACACATAAATTTAACATTAGTTTCAACAAGATGTTTGGATTTTTGTTTTACTAACCTCCCCGTGGATTATTATTACCAAAATGTAGCCTAATTTCTCCACATTGGGAAAAAGTATTGGGGAAAAGCTGAGTATATCCTATCACAACTCCTTGTATCTGTATTTTTTTTCTTTTAGGGTTTCCATAATTCAGTTTCAATTTCTGCTCTACAGTTTCATCTGGCAATCGGCAATTCATATTCTTCAGAAACAAAATATCTGGAGCCACACTAGGATCATGTTGTCTCATTGGCTCATAAATTATATGGTCTTTAAAATATCCTCTAACATTATCATTATTCTTCACCATGAGGGTGGTGAGGCACTGGCACAGGCTGCCCAGAGAAGCTTTGGATGCCCCATCCCTGGCAGTGTTCAAGGCCAGGTTGGATGGGGCTTTGAGCAACCTGGTCTAGTGGGAGGGGTTCCTGCCCGTGGCAGGGGGGGTGGAACTAGATGATCTTTAAGGTCCCTTCCAACCCAAACCATTCTATGGTTCTATGATCATGGAACTGCAGTTTAAAAGGATATTATTAAAATAATACAATCCTGCCATGGACCATGCCTTATTCATTTTAGTCATTAGTTTTAAATTGTTTCAAGGAAAATAATTTGGCATGGCTTTACTTTTTACTTTTAGCTTTTTTCCTTTTTCCCCCCCCTTTTTTTTTTTTTTTGGTGCTCTTTGGCTAGTATTAAATTGTAATATTTTTAGTTGCACTCCTGATCAATAATAACAATGAAGTTTGTTTCAAGTGGCCAACATTAAAGATTCATTTTCAGTCTCTTTGTATGGCTTCTGTAGTCTTGACAGCTTTTCTTCCAAATTGTCAATGCATGTAGGTTCATACACATCTATTTCAGTACAAAATGATGTTGAGCCAAGGGAATTTTATATCATATCTTGGAAACAAGAATGAAATGAAACATTGAAATTACTGTAATAATTTAGATTGTTTTGTTGTAAGAATATAGAAATTAAAGGAACAGAACCAAGACAGTTTTCAGGTTCACTCTCCTGTAATTTTAGCCAGTAATGTCATAAAAAGTTAGCTCAGGAGAGTCAGTGAAACCACATGCAGAGTTTATAATATTTCCCAACAACATTGTAATGAACTTTAAACCTGGTAAATGAAGAAGCAGCACAACAACAACGTGCTTTAAGAATACATCAAGAGGAATACGGGTACTTTAAAAGGCTGTCAATCTCAAAAAGTAAAATTTTATCCTGGCATGTAAACCAGAGTTTTATTAGGTGAACTGCCCAAATAAGAAGCCAAAATGGACTGTGTCCTGGACAATAGAAGAGCCAATGTTTTCTGCACATCTGACAAGACAAAAACCTTTTCCTGATTGAGAATCCTGTGTCTAACTAAGCCCTGAACATGTAAGACTCAAAACCCAAGTACTTAGAGAATATGATACCAAGAAAAATCGTAGTTTTCAACCCTTGTAAGAGTCAGAAACACTGAAATATGTGGTTCATATAATATAAACAGTGCAAAAAAGTACAAGAAAATAACAATCAATATTACTTTTTTCATATGCCCGATTTTTATTTTTGGGGGGGTTTATTTTTGGTTGGTTCGTTTTTTTTTAGGGGGGGGAGGGTTAGTTGGTTTTGTTTGTTTGTTTTTTGTTTTGGAGTTTGTTTTGTTTTGTTTTATTTCTACCATAGACTAACATCAGAAAGTTCAGTTTTTACCGTGATGTTCAAATATCTTAAAAGGTAAGTGATATGTCAAAGGTGAAGACCGTGATGCATGTAGAGGCAGAAAATGTTATATTAAGCTATACCATGTGTATATTACCTGTTATGTAGTCACATGAAGTCCAAAGCAGAAAAGACCAGAGATGAAACTGTGGCTTCAAAAGCACCTATGATTTTGTCCCAGTAATATTAATGGTAGCAGAATTATACCAGCATTAAGTGCTGTTGAGAATACTCTCAGATGTGCTGTGTAACTGTTATTATCCTTTCTTATGGGCTACCCCACCCTGAACAGATGAACCAAATTAAACCCACATTTTTGTTAATTTAATGACAAGCAGTATATAGAATAAGTGCCTCGTTTCTATTTTTTAATTACTTTTTAACACAGACTTGCACTGATGCGCTCCTTTAGAAGATTTCAGTTCTTCATTTCTTTGAAGTGTACTTTGAGTATAAATGTTTTATTACTCACAAAGGGAAACTATTTGAACCTGAACTCATGTTTGAGTGTGAGGTAAAGAGACGGCATTACTTTCCTTTAAAGTTCAACATACATTGGAATACAGACAAAGCAAATGTCACTAATTTTCATGAACAGCATTAGGGGTCAGGTTCTGTTCTGTTTTGCTGCCTGAATAACCCAATCCTCTTTTTATTTATCAGCATCCAGCAGTACTGTGAAGTATCTACCTGCCTTGCCACATAATGAATTTATTTCTTGGCAGTGATCCTCTGTTGCTTTATACTTTAGGTCATTATTTTCTATGGACTATGCACTGGAAGAACTGTTATCTAATTGTGATAATTGGATAGTACCATTTTTCAGGGGTAAAAAGTTACAAAGTGATAGAAAATCAGTTTAATGATGTTGGTCATCTGGGGTGTGAATTTAGACACTATGGTCGTGCTCTTCAATGCTCTTCATTCCTGAATGAGAAGAGCAGAGAGGTAGCAGCTCAGTGGATCTCACTGTTGGTTTAGTATCAAACACTTTGGTCACACTTCTGCTAAAAACACAATCTCTGAGATTATCCCAGCCAAAATTATCTCATCCCACCCACCCCAAGATCCTGCTACTCAATGGGAACAGTGTCAGCTGTGGACATGGTTACACCTATCCCATCTTTACAACCCAGTCATGCTATAAACATTGCCCAGAAGTTTCCAACTGTTCTAGCACCCATCTCTGTTAGCCCTCAACATTTTACGCGTTGGGTTTGTGGCAGCTGTCTTCAATTGCTTAAGGAATGATGTCAGCATCATTCCACTAAGAACTGTGAAAAACTCAGAGTCATGACTGCTTTTGTGCCGTTGCAACTGAAAGTGGAATCTGATTCTTCAGTCAGTGTGCATCAAAAACTTCAGCAATCAAAAATCAGTTGTGTTAGACTTCAGACAGAGGGAGCAAAACCCTAAAAGATGTCAGTTTCCACCTAAGATCACCTAGTAAGGACAAAAGTTGTCTTACTAGGATATGAAATTCATAATGGTGACTTAATTGACTACTGAATCTTTTTTTTTTTTTTTTCATATTTTTCCTAATACAGTATTTTTAGAAACCTGAAAATTTACTAAGTGTTTATTTTTAAATTGTTTTGAGTTGGAATTTTTTCACTAATGGGTTTTGTAAATTTGACCTTAATTTTTCATTAATGTTTTAGCAAAGTGCTGTGGTTCTGGAATAATTTAAAATTAAATATGCATTTTTAGGAAGAGCTAGGAGATTGGAATATGAAAGTCTTTCACTTTGTCTTTAAAACAAGTAGAATTACTGTATTTTTTTTTTTTTATTAAGAAATGGGAAAAACAGACAAATGAAGTACACAATTCTTAGAAGACTTGTTTTTTTCTATAACAAAACATACTGTATGTTTGAAATATGCTATTCATAAATTTCAACACATATACCATCAAGTAATGCCTCTAAGAGTGAGGGTAAGATAGTATTTTGCTAAGAGAATATTCATACTGTTTTTCATCTGCAGTTGTTATTAAGACACCATTTGGAGAGGCTTTTTGCCATTTTTAAACATCTGTCATAAAGACTGGAATTAATGTTGAACTTTTATAGCTTTTTAGGTATATATATTTATGCATACATATATGTACTTTTAACTTAGTACACGAGTTTTTAAAAAACTTTTAATGATTTTACTTAGTTATTTAAAATTGGAACTTAAGTTTCACATTTTGTGTTGCCAGTATCAGTGACAGCAGTGCTGCAGTTTGTTCATCCTCAAGCAAATGTCCTCTGTAATATTGTTGAAAATATGACCTTTTTAATTCCCCTGAAATGACTTGTTTTGTTTAACTGTTTTATTGGACAGCACTAAGTACTGCATATAGGTAAATCTGTTTCCTAGGAGGCAACAAAGACTCCTTTTCTTGCATTTAGGGCATTGTAGGCATTTACTGGCATTTGCAAAACTGCCAAACTTTTTAGTGTCCCTATTGGAGAATGATTATTTTCAGATTCTTGTGTGGATTCAGTGATGCAGTCAACCTAATTCTCTCCATTTTTAGTTTTGTTGGGAACAATCAATGGGATTACAGGGAGAAAGTCTGCTAATTGAAATCTCCAACTACCTTGCAGGGCCAGTGGTGTGAGAAAATATATAATTAACATCTGCATTGGTTTACTTACTAGCTGTGCTATTAAGCAAATGGAATTCTGAATGCAACAGATAAGTCAACAATGCCACTATCTTTTCTATTAATTTTACCTTCTGTTGTTAAAAATATGTTTAAAAAATATACATATTTTTAAATTGCTTTTTGCCTTGGTCAGTATTTTTTGCACACTCTCAAGTATTATGCTTACTAGTTTCAGCAGG
>KL289567.1:24352-44465 GCA_000699545.1 Podiceps cristatus
GGTTTAAAATCTGTTATAAAAGCAGTTATGGTTGCAGATCATAATAGAAAGCTTCTTTGGTGTTCAGACCAATAAATAAATTAGAAGAATGGCTTTAAGCTCTGCATGATAAAATAAACTGGAAGTAGGGCAGAGAAAGAACAACCTTTGTAATGAGCCTAGCCTGGGGCTAAGGTGAATCAGACTTTCATTGTGTATTTCAGAAGATGGTGCAACAACAGTAGGAAGAGCTGGTGACTGAGGTTTTTCACTGCCTCAGGATACTAGCGATTCAGCTGTATATAATGATAGGGAATGATAAGAATGCAGTAAATAAATCCTATGTCTGTAACTCATAATTTCATACTGGAGCTATGGGCAGGATGGAAGGCCTGACAAGGGTTCACAGCCAAGAGGATGCAGTATGGACCTGTTTGCCATATTTACTTGATTACTGGGGAACATAAAGTGTATTTTATTAGTCTTGGTTTTCTAATTCTTTCTTAAACTTCTCCAACAATTAAATATTGTATTAAAAAGGCTTTTGCTAGATGAAAATATAGGAATACTTGACATGTAAATATTGCTTTGAACAGTTGATATCTGAACTACAATATTTTAAATTGTGAGTGAATGGAATTTTCTTTTTCACTAATGTGACCTGTGTAGAAAAACCCCAGCCACTTGAAGACAGAGGAGTTCCAAGTGTGTAATTCACAGTAGTAACTGTGCTAATGTTGTTCACAGTGATTTTTGCTTAGAGGCTGAGTGAAAGCAGCCTTCAAGAGTGTATGGGTATAACATAGTGACAGATCTGAAAAACATAAACTGCTTTCCCTGCCCACTGTGCTAGCAGCAAAATTTCCCAATAATTAAGACGTTCATTAAAAATGAAAAGGATCCTTCTGGTTCCATTATTGTAAAGAACTGATTTATTTAAATCGAGTTGTTGTTTATTTCTCTTCCTATTCCAGTAATTCCCATCTCAGCTTCCTTTACATGAAACCCATAGCACTATTTCACCTAGAAATGTAAAAAATCAGTCATGTGAAGTGCTCTTTCTAACCTGCTGCTACACCTTTGCACAAAAGTCAGTCAACTCTAAAACAGAAATAGCCAGGTGCCTTGGGGGAGTCAGCATTGAGCAGGCAAGCTACTGAGGCTCGCCAGGTAAACAATAGAATCTAGTTGGCATGAAGCAAAGCTGTTAAATCTGGGAGAAAATCTTTATTAATCTTTAAACTTCAAAATGCAGTGGTTTATGATAAGAAGTGCTACAGTCTGAAGATCAGGTTATGCCATGATGAGGTTGGAGGAAAAGTCCTTATGTCCTGTGGTGTAACTACACTCACACTGCTACTGGTATCACGACTACAAATACTCTTGGTAAATAAGTGAGAATGAGGCTTTTAACAGGCAACAGGTAGTGCAGAGAGATGAAAAACACTGGGGCAGAGGTGAGCATTCCACAGTGGTACGGCTCTGCACCCGTGTGCCCCGCTCTAAACCTTCGCCCAAGACTGTATCCTGTCTGTCCAGGGGCTCACAGCCTTTTCAGCTGTGGTGTTCTTTCTTTACTGGATGGTAATAATTCCTTTAAATGTAAATTTGGTAATTAATATGTGGATTTCTATACTTGCATGGCTGTCCTTGATTCAAATAATATGTAGATTATTTTGTAAATATTTCATGTGAATTACATTGCATTCGTTGTCCTCCTCTGCCTTGGAGAGAGCTTTTAAGCCCACCTAAAACTAATCCAAACAGTGGCCCTGTAAAGTAGGCTTCATGGATGAGAAGAGGGATGAACTATTCCACCTCTTCTGGGGTAACAGTGTCCCTGTGCAAAACAGAGTTGAAGAGTCTTTGGGGCAGAGAAGCAGCAGGCAAAAGCCAGACACTGTCTTTGCTCCAAGTAATGTCTGTCCAGGGACTGTCACGTAGATGTATAAACATATCAGTGAATCTCCTAACAGATAACATCCCGCCTATTTTCTAATGGTTACATCTAGGTACAAACTAGCTCTAACCTGGCTAAGAGAAGAGCATTTACTGGATTTGCTATGGCCATATGTAGCTTGGAGTAGACTACAGAGTCTGAAAGGCTGGGTAAATACTTACCTGCTACACAGTCTATGCAGAGATGTGGCTTCTGAGACTTGTGTTAACTGTACCATGTTTGAAGTTATCTAGGTTATGTCTGTGTGAGCCATGTGAGTTCAGTAATTAAAATGCAGGAAGATTCCTAGATCAGTTCTGAAAATGAGATTTATCCTGTGTCACTTTGGTAATTCCAAATAGAATTCTTCATCAAACAGCTTCCTATTTCCATTTTACTTAATACTCAGCTTTTCTTAAACTTTGGACTGATCCCGAATTAACACACATTTAACTTTGCGTTAGATTACCCATAGTTATACTGTATCTTGGATGGCAATTCTTAAATAGCTGGTGACATTTCTTACAATGCTGCTTTATCTATAAGATGAAAAGATCATCAATAGCAAGTATGCTTACAAGTGCCAGTTTCCTTTATTACTGTCCATAAACAGCAAACATGTTATTCACAGAAAACAAAATGCAAAAGCAAAATTCAACAATAATAAAGTAGTGTTGAGTTGAGAAGCCCCTTATAGATGTTCCTAAAGTAATGATGAAAAGACAAGAAACCGGGAAGGGAAATATTTTCATTAAGATCAGAAGGAGACAAGGGACTGTGTGTATTTACATTTACAAGATATAGTATGTATTAAACACTGAGTTTAATGATAAACAGTTTACCAACCTTCTTCATTATTTTAATTTCTCAGCAAGATATTAATGTTTTGATTCATGTTTGTGATTTTTAGAACTGAGTCAACACAGCGGGGAGCTCTTTAAAGGGAATGGCTTGCCTCCCCCTAAGCTGCTTTCTCCCTGTGTTAAGTAGGAAGGCGTTAGTGGTTGCCTTTCTGCTCATGCTGCTTCCAGAAAGAATCCTTCCTCGAGTTGTACAAATGGTGAGTCACTGATACTTGGACGGACAGTGAAAGAGGGGCCATTTTCTAAGGTAGGATAGGGAAATGACATTGCTGTCAGGAATTTGTCCTCTTTCAGTGAGCTCATTTTAAGCAGCTTTGCAACATTTCCGTGCTAAGGCCAGAAAGGCACAGTAGTTATTTTGTGCCTCATTTACCTCAAATATCCCCTAATTGTTGCTTGAGGGCTCTAAAATAGAGGCATGGCAATAAAGGAATGCCCATAACCTTTCGTGGTTGTGGTAATAATAACATATTCAGTATTTATTGCATTAATGGCTGGTAATGGATAACTCAATTAGCTCAGACTCCATTTGCTAGGACACCATTCAAATGGGGTACCTCAAACAGCTAATACCTTAAAAGATTAGAAGATGACAACAGATAAGCTAAAAGAAAAGAGAGCTAATAACAAAGATAATTAGAAGTTTTGGCACAAACAAGTAGTGTGAAATACTTGATTGTTAAGCTTTTTATTACTCATTTTCTGCCGGTGTGTATGACAGCGGGAGAAACTCAACAGTGGAGAAGATGCTGGCTTCATAGATTCTAACTGGGAGTTCTTTACATATGAAGCAATCTGATTTTTTGCTGTAGTGTGACTGGCAGCTAAAACATAGAGGCTGGCCTTGCAGGAAGATAATATGATAGGGAAGGTACAATTAATTCGCTGAGAGTGTTGGAATTTAGGGCAAGAATTTCTTGGTTTGAAATGTAGAAATGAGATCCAGTGAAGGTAAATGAAATGTAAAAAAATTATATAGTAGTGACAATCTAGAAAATGATTTTACTTACCAGAATTTAAAAATTATTAAAAGAGGAGTGATCAGTGAGTATGTTAAGGACTTGAGGTCAGTAAGAAATTAGTGAGTAAATATTAGATGGCATTTCTTGCTAAAATTAAAAAAAAAAAAAATAGGAAGAAGTTACGAGATTTGAACAGCTAAGAGTCTTTCCTGCAGAAAGCAGTGGTTCACTTATTAGTATTGTACTCCATAGCTAATTAATAGCCTGCATGAAATTATTGTAGTTAATTATGCAGTCATTAATATCCCACAAAGAAGGATGCTTGGTTTTAGTACACAAACTGCTGCAAAGAAAGATTCCAGTTTAATTAAAATGAACACTAAAACAAGAAAGAGAAATCATTGTTAATTATATTTAACATCACGTTAATTTCTTCCTATCTTTCTGTAAAAGGACATGTCATGAGGGATATTGGGTTTTATTGCTATAGGTTGCTTTTATAGCTGTAGGTTGCAGCAATATTATTTTTTTACTGCTACAGACAATTTTCCTTTCTGCTTTTGGAACAAACTTCTAAAAATGGTAGTTTAAGTATTTTTGGGTCTTTGTTCCTTCAAAGAAGACGTTACTATTTGTTAACTATCCTACTCTTTATAATTAAAAAAAACAAAACAAAACAAAAAAAAAACAAAAAACCAAACAAAAACCAAAAACAACCAAACCAAACTTAGCTACAATGCCACTAATTAAAATAAAATTTTCCTTTAAACTACCAAGGCAAAATGGGCTTCTGTAATATTCTTGTACAATTAAGTCTTGCATAAAAAATAGATTAGGATATTCACTTTGAGATTAGATGAGAGACCAATGCTGAATCATGTCCAAAATTTGTATTCAGACTAGTTACTACTGAAATCTTCTGGGTTGTTTTTGTGAGAATTCTATCAACCTGGCTTGAAAATTAGCGTGTGAAGAACCAGCATGGAATCAAAACTGAAGGGATGAATTTGTTTGAGGAATTTCCTGTTCTATATTATTTCTCCTTTCCCTTATATGTTTTAAGATTCTAATGACTATCTTATCCTGTAAGGTTTGTATATCATGTACAGGCACTATTTTAATGTCTACTCAGTTATGTATCTTGCCTCTTGGTTTGCAATTAAATAAACAAGAAGGGCATCTTCCAAATGATAAACTAGTATATTCATGCCTAGAGTATATGAAGTTTATGAATAAATCAGAAATTATATTTTTAAATTGTATTTCTTGTGTTTTGTTATTTGAAGTTTCTGTAATATACAAAGTGTGCAAAAACATTCTATAAGCAAACAATAAGGCTGTTATATTTTCTGTCTTTCATTGTCTTTTAAAGCATTAAAAACTTGGCACCAATGTAAAAATACATAAAATCAAGAAAATATTGCAGCATGTTGAGTAATCATTTAATCCAATTGGATGAATCTATTTACTGGCAATACAGATGTATTCTGTAAAAACAGTACTTTGTAAGGTTTTAGATTTTTTTTTTTCCAACTTGAAGGCTATGTAGTCGTCACTTTTATTATTTAAAGGGATTTATCACTCTATTTATTACTCAGAGATTATTATTAATCTTCTCCCTAGTAATCTTTGCCTCTAAAAAAATGCTGAAATGAGATGAATTTGCCTGGTTTCCTCAGTGCACTACTACTCCTACTCTTGTGGCTTTGACTTCAGTAAAACTGAGTATAAAAGAGAGGTAATTGGGCCCAAGCTTAAAAACTTGGTGTGTCTCAGTCACTGATCTGGCAAGACCAGATCCCTCAGGATGTACTACACTGGACTCTCATTAACATGTCTGAACTATAGGGTATATTCAACAGCAAAGCTCTTAGCAATGTAAGGTTTCAAGCTCATTTGACTCACCAAGATTGCCTAGATATCAGTAAATGTTCAATCTATCTCATGCTTTCAACTTTAAAATATGAAATGAAATGAGTTCTTGAAGATGAACTGCCTGCCTAAAAATGTTCTACAATAAATATACCCTATTCACTTTTCTAACGATGCAGAGATATCCTCTGCAAGTATTGTGACCAGAATCCATCTGGATATTTGAGTGATTTTTTTTTCTTTAGCTTTTATTGAAGAATAATTGCCTGTAAGCCTGTATTTAGGAAGTAGTCCTTGCTTTAGCCACCATTCAGTATTATTGTTCAGCAAAGTACCTTTCATGTAACATTTTTGCCATTAGCAGCTTTTGATAATGTAAATATCATCTATAGCTATAAAACTTAACAAAAATATAGAATACAGAGTTCTCAACAAAATGTAATTTCGTGTTGCACTGTTACGCATAACTTTTCTGTGTAAGCATATGCTTTTCTATACTGTTAAAGCATTATATTCATATCTAAGAAAGAAGTCATTGAACTATTCAGTGTACTCTAAGATAATGTATTATTACTGAATATCAGTATATTGTAATTTCCATAATCAATTCATTTTTAAATGAAGACTTTCTATAAAACAAATCTTTGGATATGCAAAAATTAGAAATTATATATTCGTTACCATGTGCAAACTTCTATAGGTGCATCTCTTGACCTAATAAATTTAATTATAATAGGAAAATAATTATCATAGAATCATAGAATCATAGAATGTTTTGGGTTGGAAGGGACCGCTAGCGGTCATCTAGTCCAACCCCCAATTCATCATGGAAGTGACACGAGGTATTTAGAAATACTGAAGCCTAAATTAAATGGCCTCATATCCCATACATCTTTACAACAGCTATAGAATAGTGATATAATATCAGTCTTTAGGTGTTCGTTTCTTTCTCTAATTAGTATTAGCACTATTAACCTCAGGCAAGGTAAATTCTTTATGACCTAAATAAGAATGCAGTTCTACTCAGTGTGGTACCTTGGTAAATACTAAGTTGGCACTCACATAGACCCCCAGAATTAAGAGACAGATGTGAAAGGAAAGATAAAACTGGTTACTAGGAGGGCTTTGGTAGAGAGTCAGGATGCACAATATGGATAGCTGTGTTGCACAAGGAAGACTGAGGTCTAAAGGCAGGTATTATAATTCATGTGACTCCATCCAGATGAGGCCAATGCTCAACACTGAACTGAAATTGTCAGTGTTGGACAGACAAAATGATTAAAATTTAATACATCCTGGGCATAGAAACATAGCCAGTTTCATGATAGTTTTCCCTCGTTAAGTAAATTGTATTATATTTACACAGACATTGAAATCTAATTTCTATTGCTTCAGTAATTCTTCTGAAAGTATGTATGAATTACAGTTGCCATGTGAATATCTAGTAATTTGGGTTTGCGTTTGGGTATTTGTATAAGTTTGTGGGGCTGGAATATCAGACTTTTCGGTATATTCCAGTTTAGGCATCATTGGTATTCACATTTCTGTTGCCTTACTCATCTAGCTTTTTACTTTCTTCTCTGCTCAGTCATGGATATTGAATTAGTTAGAGTTTGTTGAGTACATTTAACATGTGCTTAATTAGGCCAATCATTTCAAATACCCTATCAGCATTTTTGCTAAGCACGTGATGCTTAAAATACTTTCAGGATGTTCTAATATGTATTAACTGAACCTATTTGGGGGTTGTGCTGGTTTTTAAAAAAATATTATGAATTAATTAATTAATTAATTTGCCAAGGTTTGGGTTTTTTTTAGGAACTGGCATAAAAGAAAAAAATCTTAAGAAAATTTCAGTCACATGCCTGTTTTTATAATCCTTAAAGAGAGACTTATTTGTTTGGAAATTTGTTTTTATTTGACTTCTTTATGTCCTTCAAACTAATAGAGATACTAGAAATACTTCTATATTCTTAAAAATAAATTAAAGTTAATTTTAAAGTTGAACGTCAAAGTAGACCTGGCAAACAGTGGTTGCATTTGTCTCTGTTTAAATACTGATTGTCCATATAAGTTGATTACTCTGCAGATTTTGTGCCTCTGAAAGTAACAAAATCAAAATTAAGAATACTGGCATTCTTTACTACACCAGAGACTCTGAATATATTTTGTCATGTAGTTCACTTATCAGCATGCTACTAGAAATAAGATGTATATTGTTTTAATATATGGAAAAGTTAATTGCTCTTGAGGAAGACTTTATAAAGACTTGAGTAGGATGGTATTACAGATTTGAAAAAAAAATGAGACTGAAACTCAGCTTTAATGAGAATGCAAATGAGAATTACTAAGGTTCAGTGAAGGTCATAGCAGCTTAATCATCAATTTATGTCAGCAACTTCTCACAAGTAACAAATGAGTATTAATAAAAACTGTTGTCTTAACAGATTAAACCACAAAATTATGATTGCTCTAGAATTTGACCAGCTGTGCTCATACACATGCAGTTCAGTTTAAGTTGGCTCTTTTATCTACAGGTTCTAGAATAATCTATTTAGGGATTTTTATTTTTTTTTTTTTTAAATGAACATTTTAAATGACTTTGTATGGGCTCCTAAAATGAGTTCTAAAAGTGTGCCTAAGGAATGTTTTCTTTCCTTAAAAAAAAAAAAAAAAAAAAAAAAATCATTCTCTGCTGAAACTGTAAACTATTTGTTCCAATTAAAAATAGATAGGTTGCATGGATATGACTCTACTAAGTTGAATAAAAATCCTGAATTTCCTCAGGCAAATCACTTCCTTGAAATTTAATTTGAATCTCTTTCTACCTTGTAACTTACATCCCTATGACTATATAGTTTTCAAGAACAGAATGTAATGTTGAGAGGGAAAATAGGAAAATGATCTTCCTTTTATCTGAAACATTCGTGAAACCCAAACAGAAGAACTCAAAAAAGCAAACTTGGTTTTAGATCTTTTACTTTGCTTAAGTGTCTCTTTTGATATTTTGAATATATTTACTGCTCAACTAATAATATTCCTTTGATGGAAATGAAATATAAGCTTAAAATAATATAATTCTGAAAGATTAATGTTGTTCTATGGAGTTGTAGATAAATGTGTAAATATTTAGCCACTAAGGATGTGGACAGTTATTGCTGTAAGCAGATGCTTCAATTTTAAGGAAAGCTTCCTGATTTTAGAATAAGCCAGTCATGTCACAGTTCCCATAGTTTATACTCTTCAGGGTATCTAAAGAATCAGGTAAGAGGAAGGATTCATTAACACAGGCAGAGTTCTCTGCAAACATGACTTAATAGCTGCTGGATCATGGACAAGTCCTACTCTGACAGCTTGCAGTGTGGGCTGTGGTTATGAGCTACTTTCTACACCAAATTGTTTAGACAAGCCCACAAAAACATGCGCAAACAGCCAAATTAAGATTTTTTTTTTTTCTTGAGAAAGTTTCCATTATCAGACAATCATACTCAAGTATCTCTTGCTATCTTAGAAAGAGAAAATAAGTGAAATCAAGTCAGTAATACTATGTATCTGGTTTGAGGCCAAAAAATCTCTCCCTTTTCCTTCTTATATCAAGATCTGGAAGTTAAAGTTAGAATATTAACTTCATAATGAATGAAAACACCGTATGGGTGAAGTTAAATAATCCTAAAAATTAAATTTTATCAGAAGGGAAACATCAGACTATGAAATTGATGAAAAATCCAGAAAATACGGAACACATTATTGCTGAGCATTTACAAAGAAGATTGAATTAAGGACTTAAAACAATTCCATCCTTATTACTGATTTTAGGTCAGTGTTAAGAACAAAATAACTCTATGGCAAATCTTCATTGTGCAATAAGATGAACTTCTCAAAAGCATGGATACCACCTATTATAGTAAATGACAGGTAGTGACACCTGATCTGTCAAACTAGTTACATAGCGTGGAAGTAGTTTTATGTGGGTACATGCACAGAGGTGAAAGACCGAAAGAAAGCAGGTCAGATCTGATCCCTGTCTCCTGTGGTACAAATTGTATAGCGACATGACCGTGAGTAAACCTTGCTTCAGTATTCAGTACAGGTTGGATTGGTAGGTTGAGTAGGTGCAGATATTATAATCCTCTTTCCATTTTATTACCACCACATGGACCTATATTTCTTACAATGGTCTAGACTTATGCTGTGCAGCCCTTTCTCACTGTCCAAGTACTGCAGTCGGTGCTTCTTTAATCTTCATTTATGTGTACCCTAAATACCGGCATACTTTTTTGTTGTTTTTCCAACTGAGGTTGTATATATCTGTAGCTGCAGAAGTTAGTCTTACTTTGCAAGTAGGTGCACTGCTGCTTTGCGCTTCCGTACCAGTGCGCTCACTCAGTGTGACTCACCTCGTCTTTAGCTGCTTCCAACGGGGATCTAGCTTAAGCATGTATGGAGGCAGAGGCATGACAACACCAGCCAACTGTAATACTAACTGTGTAATACTAACATTATAGACCAATGACCAATGCATTAGAACATTGGTCCTCGATAAAGGTATTGTATCTCTACCTATAGACATCTGTGTTCTTAGATCACAGCTAAATATCTAGGTTGCACTTAAACTTGGAGGAGAGAGGTAGGGATTTTAGGTAGGAGTCAAACATAGAGTGAAACCATCTAGGGTGCCTGCCTTCCCTCTAGTCTAGGAGAGAGTCTAGATGAGCAGCTGAGGTTAGGCGTCCAAGCTTTTCAAAGCTGAAAGTTTGGTGACATTAATCCTGTTTATACAGTTTTCTTTTATCTGAGTTGAATAGTAAAAACATTATGCTTTGTATTATATCTTTTTTGTACATGTTTCTCCTGAAGTTTATGAAGTTTATTTATAGAAATGCTCTGACTGTGAAAATTGAATTTCATGTCAGGGTCCCTAATTGCATCTAACTCTCCGTTTCTAACTTTTTTTCACTTTATGTCATTATAATTTCATCATTTACATCATATATAATTGAGTTATGATTTACTTACACAGTTTGTATCTCTCTTACTAACTTCACATCAAATTAGCAACAGATGAAACACCCTACATTGCTGTTAGAACCATCATACTGTCTGTATATTGTTCCTTCAATCTGTTATTTTTACAGTCGTTAGCCAGTGTTATGTATGTCAGCCATGCATAAATTCAAGGTGAAGTGTTTAGATAACCATGAACTTCTCCTAAATTCTGTGCTTATTTTAGAAATAATAGAAATATTTCACATTTAAGAAAGTGCCAGGAGAAATTGTGAGCTTAGACCTTATATAGTAACAATGCTTTTAATTATATTATCCTATCTGTCTTAGGAGTTTGCATTCTCAATTTTTTCTTTAGAGGAACTTTAGTATTGAATTGCATTGTGGGATACTATCCATACATTACTTCCACTGAATTTTTATTTGTTGTGTTTAAATGTGGCTACTGGATTATGCTGCTGTTGCTTGGCAGTCTACTTTAGCTGAATAGAAATGTAACTCTAGTGCCATTAGTAACTGAATTAATACTACTTTTGTCAAGATACATTTTGTGTTGAAAATACTCATTTGAGTGAAATACTCTATTTTTCCTCTCCAAATATCTTGAATTCTAGAATTTCACATCTGATTTGAGCATTCTTTCTAAGCTATCTCTTCACTGTATCATTAATTCAATTCCAATTGAATGTAACTTCTTTACCAGTTATTAATCCATTCATTATTTCTAATAATAAGTGATTTCATTACTTTAAAAGCAAATCACCTTGTTAGTTTCTATGGTGTCTTCTAAAATGTAGGAAAAGAAAATAACTGAATATGGGACCATTCCCTGATTTAGTTTCATAAACAGTGGTTATTGGTAACAGCAGGGAGCAGCAACAATGGGGTGCTCCATGAGGAGACAGTAGTTGGGAGCTGAGTGACAGCAAGGTGGACAGCAGTGACCACACCAGCAAGGGCCCAGTCCTATAATACCCAAACAAGGTGAGCAGAACAGGTCTGGTTGCATTAACCAGAGTCAAGAGGAGTCTGGAGCACCAGGCAAAATTGAAGTGATGAGGGATGTCCCAGGTCAAGCTGGAAAGTCAAATCATCAAGTCAGGATCAGGCCCAGTGACAGTAACCAGTAGCCCACTGCCGTGATGCCCAGGCAAGTCTGTGGTGAGAAGGCAGGTCAGGCCTTGCAAACACAAGCCAAGAAGTCAAGTCTCCGGATTAGGGTCAGCATCTAGATCCGCAGGATACATGGCCGGGCACAGGCATGGCAGTAACCAGGCAGCAACCAAGGGCGAAAGCATGAGCTCAAATGTAGCTTCTCAGCAAAGGAGTGGGGAGGCCACTGCTTCTCACAGCATCCTGAACTGAGGTTATGCAGCTCTCCCATATCAGCACTCACCTTCAGCACAGGTGGTTGAACCCCCAGGAGGAGAAAGTGTACTCAGAACCTGGAGGAAATTTACAGATAATTGCAAATACATTTGTTCTGGTTGGTTTTGTTTTTCTCTGAGACAGTCATATTGAAAATAGATCTAATGGATATCTTTATCTAATGGATAGCTGGGACAAGTAATTAATTTTGACGTTTTCTTTCTTGTGTTGTTTTTAACTTGTTAAATGTTTGAAACGTAGCATTTGGAAAGACAACCTATTATCCTCACATAACACCAGTGTATTTGACTTGGAGGTTCTATTTGAAATCAACTATGTGTTTATTTCTTCTTTTCCTTTTCTTTCATGTTGTCCTGGTTTTGTCTGGGATAGAGTTAATTTTCTTCCTAGTAGCTGGTATAGTGCTCTGTGGTTTTGATTTAGTATGAGAATAATGTTGATAACACACTGATTTTTTTAGTTGTTCCTAAGTAGTGCTTACACTAAATCAAGGTCTTTTCAGCTTTCCATGCTGTGCCAGTGAGGAGGTGCACAAGAAGCCGTGAGGGAGCACAGCCAGGACAGCTGACCCAAACCAGCTAAAGGGATATTCCATACCATATGATGTCATGCTCAGTATATAAACATGGGAGAAACTGGCCAGGGGGGTCGCAGCTCAGGGATGAGTTGGGGATCGGTCAGCAGGTGGTGAGCAGTTGCACTGTGCATTACTTGTTTTGTATATTGTTTTATCATCATTATTATTATCATCTCTCTCTTCCCTTGCCATCTTATTAAGTTGTCTTTATCTCAAACCATGAGGGTTTTTTCCAATTCTCTCCGCCATCCCACTGGGAGCGGGGAGAGCGAGTGAGTGGCTGTGTGGTGCTTGCTGGCTGACTGCAGTTAAACCACAACACATGGTATTTTCCTTCTTTAAATAAATGAAATTGAACTTGACAAATCCCTTTCCATGTTCCATGCCCATATCTGCAATTGTCCTCATTGAACAACGTGAATCCATTGCAATCAATAGTTCTAGAAGATGGAGTAATACAAAATAAATACATTAACTATACTTTCAAGATTTGTAGGCAGAGTTTGTGTTCTTCTCAGTTAGACAGCTCCCTTTTGACTGTGTATCCAGAAGGCAATTTAGTTCATTCTTCATCAAATCCATAGGAAAATACCAGAAATATTTCCCCATACATTGAAGATCCTATCTACCTACTTTTCTTTGGGAGTTGTAGTACTTACAACACCCGTATTTTGCATAATAGCTAATCATTAAAACACTCTGGTAGGTGAAAGGAGATTAAATTTCATCTTCTACATTTCGGATAAGTGGCCGAATAACCAGGCTGCAGGCATCACAGATAAGATTCTTTTTGAAGCCGAACCCTTACGCCAACAAAGAATGCAATAGTCATGGTACCAGAATAGAAGGTAGAAAAGATCTCATTTCAGTCTAATGGTATGAGCAATGAGTTTGCATGACCTATAGGTATAGTCCCAAATACAGTTCCTTGAATACAAATCCATTTAACATTAGACATTAAACAAATGAACCCATTTCTGCTTTTAGCTACTACTGGTTTAAAATCAGCATAGCTTGCTCTCCTGGTGACGCAGTAGCCTAGTTTCAAGAAAATAGATAGGAAGTGTTTCACACAAGGTGATTACTATGGATGTCTTGTGAGACAGGGGTTCAATATTTCTGAGTTGAGTAGAGATGGTAACTCATCTCACAGTTCCAGTATGAATGCTGTAAACACAAAGATGGGTTATATGACAAGAAATAGAATTTCCACTAAACACAGTATTTTCATCTTCTTCAGAGACAGAGAAGCAGTGTGAACCTAAGCCAGGATAGCAATGGACATAAAGGAATCTATTGCCTTAGAAATATGGGTATGGGCAAATATCCTAATGAGCTTAGAATACAGTATGCCTTACTAAAAAATAAGTTGATTTAATTACATTTTAGGTGTTTAAATCTTGTTTTAGGGAGAATTCTTCTGGATTCTTCTTCTGAGTCACTCTGTGTAAATGAATCAAATAAAACCATAAAAAATTAAGTGCATTTAAATGATTTATTGCTTATTCTTTATGACCTATAGAGGAATGATATATATGATCTGTTTAAAGAATAAAATTAATTTCAATAGGTACCATCTGACACATGGTACTCCTAAATAAGCTCATTGCAGAGCACTTCCTCATAATAAAATTTCCCTCTATTGTGCTATGGAAGTCTGATGTTCCTAATTTAATTAATTTTGTCAAAGAAGGAGGATTCCCAAATGTCTTCAACTTTCAATCATAGAAAATTTGAAGCACTTAACATTTATGATTAGCGCTGTTATATGTAACAATGTATTTTCAGATTGCCACCTTTCTGCTCTGTATGGAGGTTCTCTTTCTGGGCAAAATGCAAAATATGGGTCAGTTTATTTATTTACATTTATTTATATTCCTATTAACTTTTAGAAAACATCTGTTTGAATTTATTCAGTCCATCCAAAGTATAGAATCCATCTGTAGAAGCATTTTAAATACCAAATGATCTTTTCATTTTAATAACAAAAGCTGACATTTTGTGAAAGAAAATTCTTTATGCATTTGTCTTTACAATGCATATTTACTGTAAGTGTATGACATAAACCATAACTTTTTTCTAATTTCCATAAATGATGTTTGCATTATTTTTACATCATTTTTAAAGCATTTACATTATGTTTGAAAGAAATGTTAACAGCATAACATATTAAATACTGGAACAATTATATTAAAACAGCACTTTTGTTGAAAACAGAAATTTATTTTCTCTTTAAGAATAATCTATAGGCATAGTTAATGCTTTGTAAGTGAAGTATAAATTTCACAAATCCTCTTTGAAGTACTGTAAACAATTCAGTCATGGAAATGATCTGTTGAATTTGAGGACACAGGAGAGAACTAAAACTGCTTAAGAGACTTTGAGTAACCATAAAGCCATTCTGTATTTCTCAGGATTATTAAAAAGTAAAATTTCTTGGAATCTATTATGTGAATGTAATAGTAATAATAAAAGCTGCATCTTACACAGTGGTGAAGAAATAAATGTCTGTCTTGGTAATGTTGCAACCTATATTCAGCAAGAGCTAAAAACTTGAAAAGTAGGTAGAAGTTATGTTCCATTATTTCCCAAGTTGTCTTCTATTGTTAGTTAGTTCACTGATGTACAAAATTCCACATTTCCCTCTGTGTTACGCTTTAATGCTGTGCTTTTGTAGTGGGTATTTTAGATAGCAGTTATTGGACATCAACACAGTATCACTGCTACTAAAGCATTGTGGAAAATTGATTTTTTTAAAAACAATTGAAATGTGAATAAAATATTGTTTATGGCCCTTTAATAAATATAAGCCAAATAATCAGAAGATTTTTTATGAGTAGGTATATTTTATGAGTAAATGCTGTTTTTTACCAGCATGATTTCCCTTGGATTCTGTATTTCCAAAGAGAATTGTAACGTTTCCCTGTGCAGAATGCTGTTTTGGCACATTGCTAACAGCGGTAGATGTTAGATACTGTCTATTACCTTGCCTCTGCCAACAACCATGAACAGAATGTTTGCATCTGCTTTGAGCCGTGCACCAAATTGGAAACAGTTGTCGTGCTTATATTGGGCCTGCAGAATTGACTGATGACAACTACCCTTCAGAGTATATGGAGATTTTTATGCCTAATTATTTTTACTGCAGAGCTGGGAACTTAAGAAAATCCTGTGACTAAATCTTGGATAACTTGAAGTTAGAAATAATAGAGTAGTGAGAAGAACTGAGAAGATCATAGAATCACAGAATGTCCTGAGTTGTAAGGGACCTACAAGGATCATCCAGCCCAACTCCTGTCCCTGCATAGGACCACCCCAAGATTCACACCATGTGACTGAGGGCCTTGTCCGATTGCTTCTTGAATATTGTCAAGCTTGGTGCCATGACTGCTTCCCTGGGGAGCCTGTTGCAGGGCTCCACCAACCGCCGGGTGAAGAAACTCTTCCTCATGTCCAACCTAAACTTCCCCTGGTGCATCTTCCTACCATTCCCCCTGGTCCTATCATTGGTTTCCAGGGAGAAGAATTCAGCATCTGCTCCTCCTCCTCCCCTTGTGAGGAAGCTGTAGGCCATGATGAGGTCTCCCCTTAGTCTCCTCTTCTCTAGGCTGAACAGACCGAGTGACTTTAGCAGCTCCTCATACACCGTCCCCTCTAAACCCTTCACCAAATTCATGGCCCTCCTCTAGACACTCTCCAATAGCTTTATATCCTTTTTTATAATGTGGCGCCCAAAACTGCACACAGCACTCAGAGTGGGGCCGCACCAGTGCGGAGTAGAGCGGGACAATCACCTTCCTTGACCAACTAGTGATGCAGTGCTTGATGCACCCCAGGGCACAGTTGACCATCTTGGCTGCCAGGACACGCTGTTGGCTCATGTTCAATTTGCCATTGACTAGAACTCCCAGATCGTTTCTGCTCTAATGACCAGAATTTGAAGCTAGAAAACAACTTTTCAGAAGAATATTTGCCATTTCACCTTGAATATTTTAATTGTTTGAGGAGGACTGCAGTTGCTGATTTTTATTTTAATTTCCTTTGTAATTACTATAAATGCAGCAATCAGTACTACACTTTCCCATGACATTTTCAAATTACTTTCTGATATCTTCTTCTCCTTTCCTGGAATTAATAAGATTTTCTATGCATTATATGTGGCTTTGTGTTACTAAGCTCAGTAATTTTCTATCAAACACCCCCCTGCCCCCAACATTCTACTTAGTATTGGCACATTTTTCTCACATAAATTCTGTTAGTTTAACCAAACTGGTAAGAAAAAGAGCAATTAATTTTTCTTGGGAATTGAAATTCAGTTGAAACATATTTACTTTTCTTTAACAAACATATTACAGTTCATTTATCTGTAACATGTATCTGAAACCAGAGATAAGAAGATTAAACAAGATCTTGAGCAAAATGATTGGTAATGCTTTTTGGTTATAAATTATGTTATTCACAATTGAAATGCACTCTTTAAAACAAATTATTATTTTCTTAATTTATTTCAACATTAAACAAATTAACAAGTAAATTATCTGATTATCATATTTGGATTCAGTTTGTACTTAATCTAGCTTAGGTTTAAACATACTTGAAATTTCTGTAAAGGAAACTTTGTATATTCATATATAGTGTGTAAATATATATATCTACAAATCTGAAATACTTCAAAAAATGTAGTCATATTTTAACCTGTGTGCTGGTTTCTGTGATTGCTCTTTTAAGTCTAAGTAAAGCCATTTTACAGTATCAGTCATATTAAAGTTGTCATCAATAAACAAGAATACGTACTGCTTCTTGGAAATGAGATCATAACCAAGTGAAAACTTAGTCTGATGAGATACCACCTTTTAAAGGGAAAAGCATCTAAGTTTCCAAGTTTTGAATGAAGCTGCTTTAGGAAGAGTAGTCTAATGTGATGCTATGCTTTATTGTCTGTATTTTTTCACAGAAAGGAAAGGTACCTATGACTGTAGCCATGTATATCAGAAATACTTGATAAATTGGAAATATTCAGACTGTTGAAAACAAACATCATATATGAACTGCCACATACGTTCAAACAAATTTTGCATGTATATGATTGCAAAAATTAAATTGAAAGTTTGGGATTTAAAATCTTACTAGTGTGAACAGTTATCTTGACTACATGAGAATGGTGAATAGCCATGTGCAAATAACCTGTATGTTGAGATAGCTAATTGTCCGAAGTTGTGGGCTTACTTTGTGGTTCACTGTAGTTCACAACAGAACATACAGATTCTAACAAGGACAGTAGTGAAGAACTGTAGTAGGCAATGCAACTTAAGATAATTGAGAAAGCCATATAGTTTCTCTAAAAATGTAAAAGTAGTATGTATTTCACCAGAAACACTGTTTGGAATTTATTGCACAAGCCTTATAAAGATCCTTTCCTTATATATCTGCCTTTTAGAATTTCGTAATTTCTTTTGTTCAAGAAATAAAAGTTCTGCTTACAGGCCTTTATTTTGTTTAGTTTTGTAGGGGTTTGCTTTCATTTTTTCATGGACTTCTACTGTAAAGTACATTTTCTTTAACTATTTTTACATTTTTTCATAATGCAAGGGATTTTCAGTAACATTGACCGGTGGTGCTGCATACAGTATAATTGGTGGCTTTGCGAAAAGAGAGTGAGAAAGGGTAGCATCTCGCAGTTAGCAAGTGACAGTACCAAAGCAGGTGTAATACCTGAGGTCAGCACAGTAGAAGGTGCCGAGACACTGCTCGGCTGAGCTCCTTGGTCCTTAGCAGATGAGTGGAATCCCTGAGAAAATAAAAAAATCTTGCTGGGTTGAAGAAAATCTATAATTACAGATAGTCCATACCCAATTACACCAATGAAAGCAACCACTTATATGAACTCCAATTATTGTATCGTGTAGGAATTTGGCAGTGCTAAAGGCACATAGGCTAAGTTTGTTGAAATTCTCACTTAGAAATTGGCCCTAAATTATTGCCAGTGGATTCCCTCTCTAGAACTCATTGCATCATAAAAATTGCAATAAAAAGTAAGTACTGTCACAGACACAGTGCGTACATAAACCATCCTTAAGAGCGGACGTTTCAAATACTGAAACAAAAATAATACATTTAGAAGCCATGTAAAGCCATCACAGACAAGAAGGTAATAACCCAGTATAGGGCTTTATTTGCTATTATCTACCACCAGAGAGAATGCTGCATAAAATGTAGAAATGATACATGGGTATCTGGTTATTTTTGAACTTGAAAATTCAGAAAATAAGGTACAGAAATGTGGAAGTCCCAAAAGAAACTTCTGTCTGCTTTGCCAGGAGAGCCATGGGCAGGGTTAGCAGTAGGAATCTGAAGGTAGCAGAGAGAGGGAGGCTTCTTGCTGGGGAAAATATGAGACTGAACGGAGGGAGGGGTCTAGGAAACCTTTTATGACTCTGATAACTGATGTACATAAAAGTGCAAATTTACATGTTTAGTGTTTGGAGAGTGTTGGTATGGCATGCTTTTGTGCTTGCCCATTTTGCCTAATGTCTATTACGTTGCAATAATTCATACACCGAGCTCAATTTTAAATTATCTCCTTCAAGGTATGGTGCATTGGTCATTATAGGAACCAAAGGAAGATAAGAAAAGTATTTAATTCCTTCCACTGAAACCTTTATTGTCTTGCAGAGTTCTGCTGCAATTGCGTGCGTTCGTTTGGCAGGCCTTCATTCTTGTTGCTTTGTTTGTGCAGCACAGAATAATGGTAGCAACATTTCATTAAGAGGCAGACATGCTAGAAACTAATAAAAGCTTACTATTCTTTATAGCTGCTCTATAGATTTGACTCTCCTTTGGTGGATATAACTTTTTTTTTCTAGCATGACCTGACTGTTTATAATCGTATGCAACCCTTGTAAGTAAGCTATTTATTGCTTTTGCTACTATTTTAATGTCAGAATAGATTTGTACCAGTGTATATGTGGGTTATATGTTTGCTTTGTGTACATTTATTGATTGATTGATTCATTTTAAAGAATCTATTCACATGGTGTTCCATGACAGTGTATTTCAGGGGTAGGTATGAACCAATTTATTTGTGGAAAAGGTTTGGTCCTTGTTTTTTAAGCTTTACAGTGGTCTTCTGAAATAATAGCTACTCCAGGGGTGCACAGCATTTGCATGCAGACATTGTTTTTAGTGTGAGCTGTCAGGGGACAATGAATTGATGTACAATAAACACAGGAAGACTTTTCTTAAGACTCTGTTTCTAAAGTCTTCTGTAAAAAGATTAGCAAGTGTCTTTACTTTGCAGCCTGTGTCCTCCTGCAGGAGACTCCTGGTGGTGTATGAGGGCTTAGATATGCACACAAAGGAATAGTTAATGATGTCTCCTCCTTCAGTTGGTATGTGATGATATGTAAAACTATTCATATCTCTTGCAACACACCGGTACTTCCAGTAATGAAGGTCTGTCTGACCAGGAATGGGGGTTTGCTACTTACACTGAAAAGCTGAGGATCCCTGGCAGGCTAGATTCGTTGTT
>KL289568.1:0-25784 GCA_000699545.1 Podiceps cristatus
GGGCAGGGTATAAAGGAGAGCAACGTGGCGTTCACGTGGCGAATTTGTGAAAGTTTTTAGTGAGAGCCGTGCCAGGGCGCTAGCCTGCTCCTTTCCTGCGTTAGGATTCGATTAACCCTCGGTGTCCGGTGCAGTGGGACAGCCCTCGCAGCCTTTGTTCAGTATTGCTAATAGCAGAAGTGTCTAAGGTGAAAGAAGATACATGAATATCTGACGAATGCCTCCCTTATAACTGTTCTTTATAGAGCATCCTTTGTCACCTGAAGGAAAAGCTCTGCTCACATGTTTTTTGGGTTTTTTGGTTTTGTTTTGTTTTGTTTTTTTTTGGTTTAGGCAGCACTTACACTTTTCCTTGGCAGTGTCTTCAAGCAACTGAATGTGTCGTATTGGGACCAGCCGTGGCAGGACATAAACATCCTGTGAAAATGTTCTGTAGTGCAGTATTATCCACTAGAAATGTCTTGAGATGGGTGCAGAAGCTTTTCTGTGGTGTTTGGGATTTTGGTTTTCCTAACTTTTTCTTTGACATGCTTCTTCATGCAGGCTAGTTTGGAGGATTATGAAGAAACAGTAAAGAAGGCTAAAGAGGCATGGAAGGTCTGGGCTGATGTAAGTTAACAGAGCCGTATCTTTCATATCTCTGGCAGGTAAAGGCTATTAAATTGCCCCATCAGGTGAAGGTGCAAAAAACATGTTCATATTGTGTATGTTGCATTAAAATAAAAATCTGCAATGAGGACCTCGAGAAACAAACCCAGACAACCTGTGCGTGTTACCATTGCTGTACAAAGACGAGGACATTGATTTGTGGACAATGTTTGTTTTGAAAAGCCTGGCAAATTTACCCAGGTTTGTGCCTGCAAACCATTGCCAACAGGTCTGCTGAAGTTCAGAAACCTTGTAGCAAGCAAATTATTCCTGTGGGTATGTTTAACTCCATGTTGCCACATGCTTTCTCCTGTGAGAACTGCAGAATACTTGGATATCTAAAGTGGTGATAATCTTGTTCTCATCAGGTGAGGAAGATTGCTGGTTTTAAGTGTGCTTTTTTTTTTTTTTGTTCACCAGCTGTCCTCGTATTTCACAAAGCAGCTACGTTATTCCACAACCTTAGCGTTACGTTGCTGTGTCAGACAACAGCTAAGACATTTTTCCTTAGTCAGTTGAGTTTCTCAGTGTTCCTGTACAAGCTCGGCCAAGGCAGCATCCATTCTGGTGCTGGCCATGCCAGGCTTGGGTTTTATAGCCATCTGCTCTTTCTTTGACACAAGCTGAAACTTCAGTTTCGTAAGGTATTGGACATTCTTTATTTATCCAGCAAAATAGTTTGCCTTGCCAGAAGAGAGCAAAGTTTAGGACAAACACAACAGCTTCCTCAGGACTTGTTAGTACGTGTTCTTTTGTTACAGTTTATGAATATAATGTTGCTGAGTGCATGCCAGCTCCTAGTGCATTTGGGAATAATCTGCAAGCAATTTAACAGATAACAAAGAATTAACAGATCAAATGCTTTAAAGACTGTTCTGAAAACTGTTTTTAGTTTGTGAATTTCGTTGGTTTGAATGAGTTTATCTGAAAGATTTTGCCTGTAAAAAGATATGCTTGCATGGTTTGTGTATTTGTTGCTTTTGGTCTTTTCAGATGCCTGTTCATGGAAAGTTTCTAATTCTGTAAATCCTGTTGCATATGAATGGTTTATTATTTATTGATCCTGGCTACTGATTATTATCTAACATACTGATACCACATTAAAAAAAAAAAGGTATTTGATACATGGGTTAAACTTTTCCATGATTAAGGCTTCTGTCTTGGCATCTGCTAAGTAAATAAATTTCAGGAGCCATTGTCACGCTGAAATAAACATTTGAAGTTGTGATGTTAAGTATACTTGAAAACCTCAGAAGCCAATAAGTATTCTTTGATAAAAAATTGCTTGTTTCTTGAGGTGCAGCTGGTTGTTTGGGTGCATTGTGGCTGGTGTAGCTGAACAGAAGTAGCAGAACTAAGAATCTGAATGTTTCTGACAATATTCAGTGGAGCTGGTGTTTTGAACAGACATAAATGTGTGTGGTGTTGTCATTCTCAGTGAGGCAGGAAACAGCAGTGTGCATGATAAAAATGGACGAGTAACCATGTCATGGGAAGACAGGGGAAACAGCACAGCAATCGGTGATTTCTTACTGCAGGGGTAGAAAACTAGAAGTGTATATGCAGCAGAAGTCACAGATGTTCAAAATAGATTTTTCTGTTTTCTTTTGTTTTGACCAGATCCCCGCACCTAAGCGTGGAGAAATAGTGCGACAGATTGGTGATGCTCTGAGGGAAAAAATCAAAGTTCTTGGAAGCTTGGTAAGGTGTTTGAAGAAGCAGCCTGACTTCATGGGGGATGGAAGGTGGTGTCAAAACCGTTTTTCTCATTTTTTTTAGCATACCACTCTGAAATATTAACCTTAATAATTGTTAAAATGCTGTTAGTTCTGTTAGCTTGCCTAAAGAAATTTTAATTTAAAAAAAAAAAAAAAAGGAAAGAAAAAAGGTATGTAAGATTGCATTCTGGCCTCCTGTGCTGAAAATGATAATACATAACAGGAAAAGAAAGATTTATTCGTTCTCAGTCTGTACTCTGGCCCAGAGGAGCATTACGACTGTTGCCATGCTGTTTTCTCACTTGCACGTCAGATAGGGCACTGTCTGATACTAAAAGTGTCCTGAAAAAGACCTTCTTGTAATACAGAGCTTTTAACCTTGAGCTCTTTCTGGTGATCTGCAGGATTTTATGAACTGACATGTGGAGGTATAAGGCTTCAGAAGGTGACATGGTCTTAATGAGACCTTCTTGCAGTGCTGTGCAGGACATAAAGGTTGAAGGACTGCTCCTTTATAACACTTGCTAGTTGCCAGGGAAGAAAAGGAGACAAGTGGGGAACTTGCCGCTTTCCTTTTACAGGGCTTGCCTGTGTGTGCTGCTATTCAGAAACAGCTGTCTGTGAATAACTCCATGTGTAGTCAAGCCCATATTGTTAACCTACAAAACTTTGTTCTGCTGTTTCCCTTGATGTTGTCTCCTCAGCAGAGTTTCTGTGGTGGAATTAGAGTACTAGTGTACTTTTGTATTCAAAATGGTACAGCTTTAAAAAAAATGAGTGTGGAAGAAGTTTGCAGTATGTTCCTTGGATAAAACTTGTTGCTTATTGCCAGAGCGTTTTTTCTATTTTTCCCAAACAGGTAATAAATCTGTTCAGCTCTCCCAGGATACAGGGAGAAGTTCAGGGTGAAAGCTGTGCACTAGGTATTCCTTGGATAAAACTTGTTGCTTATTGCCAGAGCGTTTTTTCTATTTTTCCCAAACAGGTAATAAATCTGTTCAGCTCTCCCAGCAGGATACAGGAAGTTCAGGGTGAAAGCTGTGCACTAGGTATCTAGGTTTTAGCACCTTTCCTGGCTTTAGGATACATAAAAGGGAATGATATGGGAACCCACCTTTTCATATGCCTTTGGAAACTTCCAGCCTTGCCTTATAATGTCCTTGTCAAGTAGATGCATCTCTACTGTACTTACGGACTCACTGCTATGTTTCTTAGTAAATATGTCTGATGCCTCTCCATTTGTGGTTACAGATAGGGCCTATTCCTTATGCCTTGATATGACCACAGGCATCATAGAAATACCTAGAAATATATTTAGTCACTTTAATTTTAAGCTTTGCGTGGGGAATAAATTCTTGTGGCAGTCCTTCAAACCCAATTCCTCACTTAACAGCTTCTTCAAAGTACAGTCATCAATCTAAGCTGGTAGGTGGTGTCTGCATAAAAGTCGCACTTAGGTGTGAGAGCACGACTGTAAAATTAACTGTGGGTAAATGGGTGAGTTCTCAGTTCCTAAGTTAGTGAATTTTCTCACTTTTGGAGGAAAATGTCTTCAAATACCATCTTAGTCTCATTGATGATCTATATGTCTGCTGCATACATCTAACATGCTTTTAACAGAAGGACATAGCTTAGGAATGACTTCAGCTGTTGTAAAATGAGTAGTTTGTTTATGAAAAATGTAAATGACCATTTTCTTTTACTGGAGCAGAGTAATCCCTCTTTTCCGATGTATTCCACACCTCGTCCACAATGTATGCAAACATCCTGATGGAAATTCAGTGCTTTGTTGATGTAAACCTATGAACCTTCTAACTGATTATTTCTAATTTCTTTTGCTCATTAATTTCCTCTTCTAATTTCCTTCTATTGTATGGGAATGTGGCTCCTGTCTAGTTGTCTGTTGCAGTCTTTCTTTAAGCTGTGAATAATTCAGGAAGAGGTGAATCTCTTCTAACAAAAAAAGTGTATTAAATCTTACTTGGTGTGCAGATATACCAGATATACCTGGCATTAGTGGGAGACAAAGTGTATTGAGAATGCAGGGGAATTTTTTTAAAAAGAGTTTTGTCTTGCTTTTAATTTTTCCAGGTCTCTTTGGAAATGGGAAAGATTTTTGTTGAGGGTGTTGGGGAAGTGCAGGAGTACGTTGATGTCTGTGACTATGCAGTCGGTTTGTCCCGAATGATTGGTGGACCCGTTTTGCCTTCAGAAAGTAAGTATGTTTGTATGTATGTGGTTTGTTTGGTTTGGTTTTGGGTTTTTTTGTACAAGTGGAGAGATGGTGATGTATCTTAAACATACAGTGCTGTAGTGCAGAAAAATTCTGTACTGTGAGTTACTTAAAGAGTGTGTTGTGCAGGAATAGAAGTGCTGGTAGGCAGTAGCTCTGCCTCATGAAGTATCTAGCCTGTGGCATATAGCAAGAGAGGCAACAGATTTTTCTCTCCACTCTTTGAAGCATTAGATTCTCTTTGATTTCTTTGTTAATGAAGGTGCTAGAGGAAAGTACGTAAAAACTTCAGCAGTACATTTAGAAATGAGACCTTTGATTAGCAAACAATCACCATTCTCTTAACTGAATACTTAAAATAGTAAAACATTATGTTATAATGTTACTAGGTTTTCCCACAATCTAGCTGAATGTTGTGGTTTAACCCCAGTTGGTAACCGAACACCACGCAGCCACTTTCTCACTCCTCTCTTTGGCAGTGGGGTGGTGAGGAGAATCGGGGTGGGGAGAGAGAGAGAACTGATGGGTTAAGATAAAAACAGTTCACCAGGACAGCAAAGAAAAAGATTAAAAATACGTTTATGGTAATAATAATATATAAGGATAATGGAATATACAAAATGAACGATGCACAATTTCTCACCACCCAAGGACCAATACAGCCCGTCCCGAGCAGCAGCCAGGGAGCAGGGATATTCCCCCGCAGCCATCCCAGAATAGCAAGTTCCAGAGAGAGCAAGCGAGGGAATGAACAAGCCCAAACAAATGGGAAAATTACAATAAGGGAACAAGAAGGGAACATGAACAGGACATTAAGGGGGCCAATGGCTGACCCTCCCTTACACCGGCCATGCCGTCTGTGGTATGGAACACTCTCTGTGGCCAGTTTGGATCAACTATTCTGGCTGTGCCCCTCCCAGGTGTTTGCACCTGCACATCAGCAAAACTTGGGAAACTGCAAGATGTCCCTGATCGTTCAGCAGCAGCGAACAGCAGCAGCGTGCTGTCACCATTTTTCACATACTAAATCCAGAACACAGGAGCTGCTGAAGGCAAAACTAACTCCGTCCTGGCTGAAACCAGGACACAAACCTTGTTCCTGTAAGCTGCAGAGCACATACAGTACAGCTCTCCACAATACAGCTAATGCTCTGATGCACAGAGGAGCCATGCTAGGCCCCTTGCTGACTTGGTTTCCTTTTTAGAAAAAACATTATGTGGATGCAAATTGTGTTATGTTATGTCTTTGCCTTCAGGACCTGGCCATGCCCTTATAGAGCAGTGGAATCCTGTTGGGTTAGTAGGAATCATCACCGCCTTCAACTTCCCTGTAGCGGTTTATGGGTGGAACAGCGCAATTGCAATGATCTGTGGAAATGCTTGCCTCTGGTAAGATACTGCTCTCCAATGTGCTAACGGTGTTTTGAAGTTAGAGAGGTATTATCTCAGGCATGAAATTGCTATCAAATACCTGGTGTTTCTGTATATTTGATTCAGTCTCATGTAGGCTTAGTTTATACTTATTTTTAGGTTAACTTGTAGTCCAAATGCTTTATTTTCTGGTGACATCTTCTGTGAGGCATTGAGATTCAGGCCTGCCCAGGACTTACCCAAATGGCCTGTTAATAACGAATTCAGGTTGAGGTCTTGCGGCAATGGTACCAAACAGTTAATATTTTTAGAGCTGTTACAGCTAAAATTAAGAATCTAAATAAGTAGCTTTACTACTTCTGCCAGCTCCTGCTTTGTTTTCATGTACCTGCTTCACTCTTAATGTCTGACATAGCTCTTGTTCATGTAGATTTCATTAGAAGCTGTGAATGCTCAACTGTGGAAAGGAACACTTGAGTTCCTGTCTTAACATGCACCTGAAAAACAGCCTACCCAAAGTGTGCTGTATTTCAGGTACCATAAAAATTGCATATTTGAAATATTTCTTATTCTTGAAAGATTGAAAATAAAATAATGTCATCCTTTTTTTTAAAAAAATGTTGTTTTTCTTTTTAGGAAGGGTGCTCCTACAACATCCCTCACTAGTGTTGCTGTTACAAAGTGAGTTCTGTTTTTTTTGCTTTCTCTTTTGCTTTTAAAGCAGCTTCTTTCCTGTTTGAGATAGTGCTTAGTGGTCAGCAGAACAGCTTTCCCATGTTACCTAAGAAGTAACAGTACATATAGGATGTTACCTATACTGTTGGATAGTTTTTCCTGTGACCAAGGCTGTACTTCTACTGAAGCTTTGTGGTTTGACTCCTTGTAGAAGACTAATTGCTCACAAAATTCAGCTTCCCTCTATCATGCGCTCATGTTTCAGAATCATCCCTTTTTCGGGGAGTTTCAGCCCAACATCGGCACCCAGTTTGTTGGCAAATTCTTCTGGTCGGCTGTGTAGACCTATGACCTGAAGATGCCTTCACACAACATTTATTATCCAAACCTAGCAACACCTTAGCATGTGTTTCCAGGGTTCAAAATTCATTCTTGATAAAAAGAAGAACCCCAAAGATTATGTCAGGGTGATACTCTAGCTTTATTGTTACTTTGCTTACTATATTAGCGTTTTAAATACTTGTCTATTGTGTGCTACAAATAACATTTATTTTAAGTAGGTCCCTTTAAAATAACTAATTAGTAAGTCTTGTAGCTTTAATATTAACTCCTGAGAACATGGCCCGAGCCAACCTTTGAGTATATTATGTAACTCCATGAAGTTATATAAATGTGTTTCTCTAATAGCGAAAGACTCTATAACCAAGGTTCTTACACACTGATCTAATGCTTGTCTTTGCCAGTTGTGTGGACGCATAATAAATATATTTTAGAGCCTTACTTCTGTGTGAGCTATGACTGTAACACCAAAGTCCTTCATGAGGGACGTGTGTTACGCATTGTACAACCTACATGTCAATTAACTGCAAGACTGCTGCCTTTTAGAAATCTGTAGCTTCTTTATGAGCACGGTCAGACAATTTTAATGGTTCATTCCCTATTATATGCACCTGTAAGAAATCTCTGAAATGTTTACAACTTTGATTCCAGAATAATTGCCAAAGTCTTGGAGGATAACAAGTTGCCTGGAGCAATCTGTTCTTTGGTTTGTGGTGGAGCAGACATTGGGTAGGTAACACTTCTTGTGTTTTGTGAAGATGTGTAGAGGATAAAGAATATTCTTTGTGGTGCTTCTCATGAAGTTATTCTGATCTCCAGGAGTTCCCAGTACATGCATATAGCTGTTACCATCATCTTTGTCAACTGGTCTGAAACTCTGGCCTTACTGTAAACATAATAGGTATTTCTACTTGCTGTTGGGAGATCAGCTGCTAACAAGTAACTTGTCAGCTATTTAACTAATAGTCATGACAGAGTTTGTATTGTACTTCTGCGTATGCTTCCACACAAAGAATACAGCTAATATTAAATTCCACTTTTCATGTTCTTAGGAGTTTTTGGTTTCTAGTCGATTGGCCACTTGCGGAGGAGAATACTTGCCTGTTTTCCATGCTCACGTAGGACTCTGCACTTGCTCATAGATGCATACCTGTGCTTGGAAGCTGTACAAATTGAATTGTGTGGTTATTACAGTGTGGAAATGCCCAGTACAAATGTATATTCAGATGTATCTTTTGAGCATTTCAAGAGAACATAAAACAAGCATTAGAAGAAGTCATGGGTATGGATATTTTCTTGGGGAACTTAACAATCAGAGCTGATCTGACTACATACTTCAGGTTGAATTTGAAAATTAGTACAGGTGATGCTGTTACTGTCTGAAATGGGGGAAGGAAACAGTCTCCTTCCTCTTTTCTTACTAAGAAGCAGCTCTTCTACCATCTGCTCAGTCACCTGATACTTTCAGAGAAGTAGCTCTGGCTTTAAAAGATCTCCCTGGTTGAAGTTGGTTTATGTGGAGCGTGCAAGCACCTTTTCTGTTTTCTGCTCTTCCATTGAACACGGTGGTATGTTTTCTGTTGTGCAGGACAGCAATGGCAAGAGATGAGAGAATGGACCTGTTGTCCTTCACTGGCAGCACAAAAGTGGGCAAGCAGGTAGCACTTATGGTTCAGGAGAGATTTGGTGAGTGTGTGGGGACTCTGCCACTTCATTTCTTTCTGTAGTTGGGAAAGGCAAGGGTTACCCATAGGATTCTAAAATAAAAGCTTGTTTCACTTACTTTTTGTTTTTTGGGTTTTTCTAACTTGATGGAAGTAGGATGTCGAAACTGCTCAGAGCTAGATAGTACTTGTTTCAGTTAGTTCTGTCACAATTCACTGTTTTTCTCAGGGTATCCACAAATCCATAGTCCTACTTTTTTGGGGCTGCAGGTGGTAAGTGAATATAATTGTGTGGAGATTGTCAAGGTGAACAGCCAGGGCCTGTCTTTTCACAATGTGTTAATGGAGAAATGCCTTTTATTCCCTACAAATGCAGGATAAAAGTTACGAGTTTGGAGGTTCTGGTTTTGTTGCAAATATTTAAAAGTGTACAGGCATGAGTCTACGCACAGCTGCTGGATTCTAACTTTTAGTTTTCAACAAAACCTTGTGGACAGGATTTTATCATTTTATACATTTGAAGTTCACAGTAATGAAAAAACCAAAACAAAACAACAGATTGCAGATATTGACTCAGAAGTAGGTGGTGATTCTTTCTCTCAGATTCGAGAAAAAACAGTTGCCAGAGAAATAAATAAGTCTAGTTCAATTTTATGTGTGCATTTTAATCTCTGTAACACCTCCTCCTCTTGTTTGTCTACATCATGCTATTGATGCTGCAACCTTTTCCATTTTAATCTTTTCATTTCCAGTGCTATTTTTGCCTATATTTTTTTCTTTCTGCCTTAATTGCTTTCCAGGTATCTTTCTTCACAGTATGTGATGGACGTAGTATTTGGTGTAATTTTCTGCTTTGGCTAGAGTGATTAGTTGACCATGATGCCTAGAACCTTTTGTCTATCCAGAAAAGTATGTTTAATGAAACATACCTTACTGAATGAAGTGCAGTGAATATATGTGCACCTGACATAACATGTCTTATGTGTTTTTATTAGGTCGAAGTCTGTTGGAACTTGGAGGAAACAACGCCATTGTTGGTAACATGCGCATAGAAATTTATTCCTATAGATGATATTTGGGAGTTAGTATACAGATGTTTGTAGCAAATTGTCCCTTTTTTCTTTTTTTTTCTTTTTTCCCCTCCACACGGTGGGTTTAAAAAATATATAGTAGAATGTTGGATTTTTTCAGTCTTCAGTATTGGGGTGGGGTAATATTTTAAGATTGAGGAAAGGCAGTTCAAGCTCTTACATGTATTCACTGTTGAAGTGAATAAAGGAATGAGAGAAAAAGTAAGCTTCAGTAATGGGATGTGGACTATGCTGAATAAATTTGATTTTAGGATAGTTCTAGTCCATTTTTAGCATTTTAGAATATAAGTAAATATATTTAAAGTGTAAGACATTTATGATACTTGAAAGCAAACCATGCAGGTATTTATAGTAGCACATTTTACAGGCTTAAGTAGCTTAGGTTATGATGTAGTTCCCAGATAAACATAATGTAAATACTGTGAAGCTGAGCAACATGGTGAAAGGAAACATGAGCTAGATAAATACCTAAATTGCTGCCCCGTTGTGTTGTACCCTTCTGTTTCACCTTTCCTATATTTTGAACAAATGTAATTGCCTATCTAGAATATTAAGCTCTTTTGAAAATCACATTTGAACAGGTCTTTCTTTTTTCTTGTTCTGCTTTGCAGCCAGTAGCATAAACTTGCTTTATACTTAGAAAATTGTTTCCTTTTTCTTATGAAAGTCCTGCTTTTTCTGGAATTGGCTTTGAATGATGGCATAAACATTGTTTGGTTGGACTTTATCCCAGATTTAATAATAATTTTGGATACTTAGAGAATTCTGTGGGACTGGTTAAGCTGAGTGATATTTTAGGGATCCTTTGAGGCTTATACATACTAGCTTTGGTTTAAACATCCCAATGTTTTCTAGCCAGAAGAATTTGTTCAACTCATTTATATTGTACGTTATTGTGTATTTGTGTGTTTTAATTACTTTTTTTGCGTGCCATCTGGGTACACTTTACCATTGTTTCTTTACGCTGCTAGACTTCTCAATGTGAAGAAATGGCAAGAAATTGCTTGTAATTCTTCAATTAAAATGAGGCTGAAGTTCTTTGCAAGCTTTATTGCAAAAAGCTCTCTTCAGTAGTTCAGACCTACATTTACATTCAATGGCGAGTGTTCAATTTCAGGTGTAAAAGTAATAGTTTTAAAGTGTTTCTGTGTATCTTAGTGTGTGATACTAGCATGACTATTCTTAATGCTTTTTGAAAAATCTGTCAGTTTATTATATTGTTTAGTATCTTAAGTCTTGCAAACTGCCTGTTTATTTCAGTTACAAGCTGATGTTTTAAATTTTTTCAGTCTTTGAAGATGCAGATCTGAACTTAGTCATCCCATCTGCTCTATTTGCTGCTGTGGGAACATCAGGTCAGAGGTGCACAACTGCCAGAAGGCTGGTGAGTAAATATATATTGTCTGGTTTGGGGAGCTCCGAATTTAAACTTAATTCCCAATTAGATCAGAAAGTGCCTAACAATTACAAATATTATGGAGAGCAACAAATAATCTTTGAAACACATTTTTACTTTGTTAAAAATCAGTGTGATGGGAAAATATGATGGTAGTCTGTCATTCCACTATAATTCTAGCTCTAAAGAGTTTCTTTGTATGTGTTTCTAAATGTACCTGGTGCTAAAACTCAGGAAAATAAAACTTGCCATGCTTCCTGTATTTCTCACTGTTTTCATTGCAAGCGCTCCTTTGCTTGTGCCTGCTACAAATTTTGGTGCAGGGTTTAGATTTTAGCAAAGCAAGGTGGTGTGTGTTGCTTTATTAATAATTTTTAACCAATAATTTTCAACAACTTTAAAGGTGTTATAGTGTCAGCCTATGTCTGTACAGTCTTTTCAGGGTTGGGTTGATTGGGTAAATATTTGTCAAAATTGATGTGTGTTAACTATGGGTGTATAGGAAGGGCAGTGATTCTTCAGTATTTGTCCTAAAACACTCAACTGAAGAATTTACAGAACACGTTGATACTATTGACCTGAGATGGGGTAAAATTAAAACAGGTTTTTGGTTTTTTGCTTTTTTGAAATTTTATAGTGAAGAATATAAATCTCCATTTCATGGTGTGGATGCTATTTTGAGGCCTTGCTTGTGTTTTTAAGTTTGTGATTTGGTGAAAATGAGCAAGTATCTCCACACTTCATTTAGCCCCTCCTCAAAGTGCAGTAGTACTTCAGGAATATTTACATAGGCTGAGCTGTCTTACAACCTTCTTACTGCATTTTGTTTAGTTCCTCCATGAAAGCATCCATGATGAGGTGGTGGCAAAGCTTGCTGCGGCCTATGCCCAAGTCCGCATCGGTGAACCGTGGGATCGTAAGTAGCTATTTTCAGCTCATGGATTTAGGAGACAAGTTTATGATTATTTCTTTCTGTTTAAATTCCAAAGAGATTATAGATCAGTTTACGAGGGAGAGGGGATGGCTGGTTTCATTTAGAATACAAACTCTGAAAGGGAGATGAAGAATCCAGCTAATACTGCTCATCTTGGACAGATTAAATAACTACTGCCAAAATATATTTTTTATATTTTTATATATATTCATGACAGAATATTTGCAAAGGCATACAGTTTTGCTGAAAGTAGGTCTTTGGATCTTTTGTTTTCAGCTGACACTCTGTATGGGCCTCTTCATACCAGAGAAGCAGTGAAAATGTTCCTTGATGCAGTAGAACAAGCAAAACAACAGGGTGGCTTTGTGGTCTGTGGTGGAAAGGTGACTTACTTTTATTCTCCCTGCTTCAGTTAGTGCTCTAGGAAAAAATACAGTAACATGGTGGCTTAGACCAGGATTGTACCTTGGTTTGTCCCGTCAGCCATTACAGGATGTTAAGTTAGTCTGAGAATGAATCGCAATCCTGTCTTTAGGGTAAAGATGGGTCTACTTTGAAGCTGCCTTCTCCAAGAAATGGCTAAGAGCTTTTGGCTCTTCCTTGTGTTCCCTAGTTGCAGGTGATGGTGAAAATACAAGTAGCAATGTAAATGGTGAATATCAGACACATAAAAATAAAAATTGCTGCTCTATCCCTGGATCCACAAAATCAGACTTCAGGAAATACTGAAGACTGAAGGGAGCCACTTACAGATCTTCATCGTAAGGGATGTTTAATTCTCATGGACTTAACATTCTGGGAATTCTTGTCTTTCACCGGCACCTTCTTTATTCCTAATACCTTTAAAGTTCTAATCAGCTTACTATTCAGTTTACAAGTAGGAGAAAGGAAGGGTTTTTTGTCAGCTACTAGACTTTGAGGTTTGATTACCTGCTTAGTAGACTAAGTTATGGTTCTGTATTTTAAAATGAGTAAAAGTTAAATTACCTACTTAGATGACCTGACCTTCTACTTCTGATTGTTAGGCACAACTATAGTAATCAGACCATGAAGGATTCCCTTCCTCTGCTAGTACTAAGCAGGATGCTGGTTTGAACTTACTCATTGTTTCTTCTTTTATGTGTTTTGAAGGTTATAGATCGCCCTGGAAACTATGTCGAACCAACCATTGTGACTGGCCTGCCTCATAATGCGCCCATTGTCCACACTGAGACATTTGCCCCTATACTGTATGTGCTGAAATTTAAGGTAATTAGTCAGGTGTCAAGGATGCTAACAGAAGAGTCAGGAGAGAGATTTCAGATGTATGTCATGTTCATGTAATTGTCACGGCACTTCAGGAAGTGGTAACTGCACTGTGGGATGTGCACTGTAATAGCTTACCTCACTGTGTAGCTACATTTATGCACTTTCTGTGAAGAGCGCTGGAGTTAAGATGAGGGTCTGTACAGGAATAGGTTTTTAGTGTTCATGTCAACCTGCTGAAAAGCAGGTTGTGTTTTGTGTGGTGGTGGAGGTATCCTCTCCTCCTACGCATGTGTATTTGCCAAGTGGCATTTAGCATATTTGCATTATGGCTGTGGTATGTTGTGTTTCTTCTCATGGTGCTTCTTTGTAACTGCTTTGCTTTGAATGGTCATGGATTAACCATTGACACATGCTCTTTTCAGGATGAAGAGGATGTTTTTGCCTGGAATAATGAAGTAAAACAAGGTCTTTCCAGCAGTATCTTTACAAAGGATTTGGGAAGGATTTTCCGCTGGCTTGGGTATAAATGAAATTATTTTTTTACCTTCCTGAAGCATAAGATCAGTCTTTCATGTTTTTTGTAAACCTATGTACACTGCTAGTAGAGCATTTTATAGCTCTGCTTTTAGGGAAGGAGCCTTTCCTGATGCTGAGAAGTAATTCTGTCTTACCTTTGTTTATAGGCCAAAGGGATCTGACTGTGGCATTGTGAATGTCAACATCCCAACCAGTGGGGCTGAGATTGGAGGTGCTTTTGGTATGTTACTTCTGCTTTTTTTTTTTTTAATCCTTTAAATGATTAAATCCTCTAGCATCAGATCTAGAGACTTGGTATCATTCCTCAGACTTTTTTTTTTTTTTTTTTTTTTTAAAGCTAGGGTGATTTTTTTTTTTCCTAATGACTCTGGAAGAGAATAAAGCGTTACCACTGTAAAACTAGTATAACTTAGGTCTCCTCATCTTATTTTTCAAGGTTTTGATCAGTCCATTTAAATTACTAAATCTGAAGAAATTAATGAAGTTAATTTTGAATTATACTGCTTTTGCGAAAAAATAAATTAACTAGAGGTAGTTGGTATCACTTTTTTCCCCTTCATCAAGGGAACGTAACTCAGAAGTATGTTGTGAATGTATTTAGAGATGTGGCTGAGTGGAAAACTGTTTTAAACTTTTAAAATTAAAACAGTCTTATCCATTTTTGTTATGTATGTTTTCATGTGTATATAAAAAATACAGCATGAAGTATTTTTGTTTGGAAGTCTTTAAAAACATTTTTGCCTTTATTTCTCTCTTTTTTTTTAATATATATTGAAGGAAGTAGGAGGTGGGGTGTGTGAAAAAATATTCACCTTACCATTTAAACAGTACAAGAACCAGCACATTCTTGTACTCTTCTTTCATGTTAAAACAAAATACCTTTAAAAGAAGGACCTCTGGTGCCAGCATGATGAGACTTTCAACTCCAGGCAGATGTTTTTTGGATCAAGCGTGAGGAGAGAGCTAGCTGTGTAAGGTATATGTGGTGGTGGTCTTGTAATTTATTTCAGATGTAGAACAAGGCAAAGAAGTAGTTTTCCCCATGAATTTTTGTAAAATGTCTCACCTCCTGGAGTGAGTCCAGATTCCTGTGCTTCAAAAAAACCATCAAGTTTTCATTTATAACCTTTTTCCTACAGGTGGTGAAAAGCACACTGGTGGGGGAAGAGAGTCTGGAAGTGATTCGTGGAAACTTTATATGAGACGCTCTACTTGGTAAGACAGACTTATTAAATTCCAAATAAATGTCAATTACAGACTAACTTGCAAAAGTTCAAAACATATAAATCCTTGACTACAGGAAGTAATCTTTGATGAATGTGAGATAACCATATATGAGTGTAATTGCCTTTTCTTCACACAAGAATTTACAACAGTGTTCCTAGTAGAAGATGATTTGAAGGGGCTAGATAAAGACCTTTCTTTACTCAGTGTTCCTCAAGAGGAAAACAAAACATCTAATTTTGCCCCTCTTGCCTGATTTTAAACTCAGCTAAAAATTGAATTACTGAAACTTGTCAGAACATACATGAAGTGGCAACCACAGTGAGGGGGCCACTATTGCCAGTGGTGGATGATTTAGCTATGTGTTGGATATCTATCCATAAATCTCCTGTAGTGCTTGACTGTTCCCTCTCTCCGCTGGCCTCCTTAGCCTTTACCTGTGCTAACTTTGGTTTCCACACAGGGGCTTATGAACGTGAGAAATCCCACTTTGATTTTTCTGTATGGACGTTCTCCTAGTAAAAAGATTAAATAGAGAATGATACTTTTTCATTTTGGTCTATCAAGGAAGAGATAATGGGGAATGTGGCCTTTCCCCATACTTAGTTACTATATTGAAAGCAAGAGTAGATTCAGTTCATAACTTTAAATAGGCAAACAGCTTACTGAAGTCATTTGTATACACGTGACAGAAATCAGGAGCCTTGTGTGCATGAAATGGACTGTATAGCCTGTCTCAGTGATGAAGTCTGGTCTTTAAATATTTGTTTCTCTTCCAGTACAATCAACTACAGCAAGGATTTACCTTTGGCTCAAGGAATCAAATTTCAGTAACAGCCTTATGAACAGCCGTGCCATGAACTCTCCTAGTATTTCAGAGAGAAGCACTTTGTAAGCCTCCTGGTGAAGAAGATGGATTATCTGAAATTTATCTGCAGCAAAGATACTAATTCTGTCAAGAAATTAGCTGCTCTAAAATTGCTTCAGTTTCAATGTTTGAAATTACTACGTTAGTCTTCAAATGAGAAGTATGTGGTCTTTGGGAAGAAGGGAGGGTGACTGAAGCTAACCAACTTGGATTCAGGTGTCCTGGATAATCTTCTGCTGCCTTATCAGTGTATTTCAGTATCAACAGTGTCTGTATCCCCTGCCTCCTCACCATTCACTGACGTTTCTAACTAGTATGCCTCTGCTTCACACTCAGCGCTGCGTTTCCTACCTGGTGCTGTGGGGGGTGGCCACTACAGGGCTATTTTTAATGCATAAATAAAGGCAGATTTTGCAAGCTACCTCAGGCTTCTATGTTTTTTTGTTGGTTGTTTTGGGGCAGGAACATTCAGCTGGATGTCCATTTTCACAGGCTGAGCTGCTAGCTGGGAGACATATCACGGGGCTAGAAGGACTGCTTTAGGTTTCCTGCCTCTCCTTCAGAAAGAAGACTTTGACCCTCTGTGTTGGGAGATAAGGGGTAAGACCAAGGGCTGCCCCTCCTCTTAGCAGAAGGAGTCACAGCCAGTTCAGGTTGTCACAGCCCTTCTGATGCTCCAACCCAACCAGCCGAAGAACTGGAGATGCATCCAGAAGGGAATACTGTCTCGGAGGGAATTTGCTGGGGAAAGACACTCATCTTCAGTGGGGGTTTCTTACTGCCAGTGAAGACTACAGCCATCAGCAGCTCATTTAGGAGCCTTGCTGAGAATCCAAGATGAAAAAAGGCATGGTGCTACTAGGCTGAGTAACTTTCCACAGAGTAACTTCTAAGGTTTTTAATATACCATTTTTGGGGGAGATTTCTTTTCCTCTCCATTTCCACAATCTCTGAACATGGGAGAGCTGTTAATTTTGGGCTCAGAATCTAGGACTCAGATTTGGCTTTTGATTTATTTTGATGCTAAGATGTTACAATAGCAATGTCATCCAAATTGTGTTAAAGGTCCAACATACCACAATGCTAGCTGGTCGTCTTTCACCTTAATATCTAGTTTTAAAATACGTAGTGTTTTGAATTTTACATCTGTATCAGAGAAGGTGTTTTGAGTGTCACTTTCTATACATCAACAGTAGTCAGCCGAACGTTTTTCCTACTGAAGTCCAATGTTTTTTCCTACAGTTTCTTACAGCCAGGTGAGTGCTCTCCTGTAATTCTTTGTGCTTGGCCATTCAACTAGGAAACAGATTTACATGAAAGAATGCTGTGTATTTGCACACAGAAAGAACAGAAATCCCTTAAGCAGACAGATAAATCATTATCAGAGAACAAAGAAGCAATCCAATTTCAAAATTTAATTATTCTGAAAATAGCACAAGTTGTAGCAGCTGTATTCTTTTAACACTGTTCCTTGGCACTGAATGTTACTATGAAACTTTCAACAAGGAAAAATAAGTTCAAGCACTTATGGATTTCAACTTCTTGCTGCTTATTCATAGTTTTTTCATAAGCCTCATGTCCTGGTTTCAGCCAGGACAGCATTAGTTTTTAATTCAGCACCTACTGTGTTAGGGATTTAATATGTGGATACTGGTAACTGTACGCTGATGTGGTTGGTTGCTGCTGAACGATCAAGGACATCTTGCAGTTTCCCAAGCTTTGCTGATGTGCAGGTGCAAAAATCCAGGAGGGGCACAGCCAGAAGAGTTGATCTACACTGGCCAGAGAGAGTATTTCGTACCATAGACGGCATGGCTGGTGTAAGGGAGGGTCAGCCATTGCCCCCCTCCTTGTTTCTTGTTTGGTTTGTTTTCTGTTCACGTTCCCTTCTAATATTTTAATTAGGTGAAGTCTGCTGGTCTCAGCTGCCTTTACAGTTGATTTCATTGTCAGTTCTCAGATGGCAAATAGGGGTAATTTTCCATGGGTGACTGTTTTCTTTCTTTCCATAATGTGCCCAGTTTCTACAGGCTTTGCTTTCTGCACACTGCTATATTTCACTGGTTTGTCTCTCAACCAGCCATGTTTAGAGTATGTTTGATTTGCATTATGTTTTCTCTTTCATTTTCTTTAACAATTTGAGATTTAATTTTTGGGTTTTTTTGGTGTGGTTTTTTTTTTTGGGGGGGGGGGTTGGGTTTTTTTGGTGGGGGGCGGGAGCAGCTGTTTGTTTATTCACCTGTTCATTCCCTCCAGCTCTCTCTGGAACTTGTTCTTGATGGCTGCAGGGGAATATCCCGGCTCCCTGCCTGCCGCTCAGGGCATTTGGGGGTAAACCATGACATTGCATCATGTCACATCTGTTGTTCTAGAAAATAAAGGCCTTTTTACTCTATTTTTTTTTTTTTTATAAAATAATTTCACACTCTATTTTTTTTTTTTTGATAAAATAATTTCACAAGTCTAGTGGTTTAGTTTACAGGAATAAATTTAACTCTGCCACCTGGCTTTAGATGTGAACAGACTGGAACAAAAATGGGATGGTGAATCTGACATTTGACTGGACTTCAAATAATCATCTGAAAATGAGTATGAATGAAAAAAATGTAGGAATGTAATCAAAGGGGTGACTGTATAGCAAACTCACTAAACTACTTTTTTAAAGGTTAACTTGACATTTTGATATGTAACAATCCATTTTTCAACACAAACTTGAGTAGTCTTGCAGAGGACTCAGCTTGAAATACGTGTGTAACTACCTCTGTATTATGAGTAAGCACACTAGATCTGATTTATGCAGGCAAATAATGGGTTCTCTCTGCAAGCAGATTACAAATTCATCCTGACTTTTGCTGGGTATATGAATTACTATTCCAAATATTGCTTTATCTGCATTATCATTGGACTGCTACTATGGCATTACAGCCAGCAATCATAACGTTGCATCTGCTTCCCAGACAGCTTTGAATTCCTTAGATAATTTTTGCAATTTGCTTGTCTCCACCCCTCTATTTTATTTAGTTACCTGTTGTTGAAGAATCCTCCCTGAATTGGCTAGCTGAACGTCTTCCAGAGAAGTGGCTCTGGGGATGGTGCCTTTTAAAGACAGCTGCAGATTGTAATAGGTTTTGACAAGGATTTAGGTGCCTATAAGAAGTCGTGATTATGGTGAAGTCGTAAAACTAAGGAGGTTTAAAGATACTGTATACACCCGGTTTCTCAATTTCTGCTTTAATTTGGAGGGTCCTCTCAGGAGGTTGTAAACTGCATTTGCTGTCATTGGGTTATCTCACCCAAGGAAAGCAATTTGAGAATTCATAAAATGTGTCTTGGAGCTCTGGTATGTGCAACATAATGGAACTTGCAGTTTTAATACAAATTCTATCAGCAGCTTCCACTGTTGCATAAACTTAATTACCACTGAGTGTGTAACACCAGTGAATAACAAGTGTTAAATAACATGTGATCAATAATTCATTTGTTAGCACAGTATTGCTTACTGTGAAATGACCTTGATGGGAACAGTTTTGCAAGCAACTTCCTTTCTTTTTGCCATATTATTAACTGAAAAAAAATGCAAATTCTACTAATGTCATTTTTACTAATGAACAGAGCAATTTTATTTTTTTTTAAATTTTTTTTAAGAGCAGTGAAAAATCAACCTGCAGGCTGCTGCTCTTCCATTCTATTGCATGCTACCCCAGTTTCTAATAGTGGAGTTGGTACGGGTGCTGTTTTCAGGAAACAGGAATACTACTTGCCAATATTAGGTCTCAACTTGGGTTTTGCAAATAGTTGCCCTGCAGTGCTGATTTTATATACTAACAGACCAACACATTCATATTATGTTATGTGTTTTTGTCATGGGGTTTTTGTCATTCACTTCTTTGTGTTGTTTCTGGATGGGTTCAAAACCACATGGCTGCCATAACTTATATGTATAGCTGCTACATTCAAGATTTACTAGTTGTACTAATCCATTCAAGTCTCTGCAATAATCTCAACATGAGCTATGTAAAAAAAAATAATGTATAAATCACAAAAGAGCTTGTTGCCTGGATTGTCTTCTGAATCACTTGCCGTGTTGGTGCTGTACCAATGTGTTGGCCATGTACTGCACGAGTATATACTTGTATTTTCCTATGTGGAAGAGGACAAAATTTTGTAAGGCCTTATATATGGGTAGAATGACTTAATCACATAGAATTAAATTTTGAGTAAAAACAATGGCTCGGCAAGGACTTTTTTAATGTCTTGTGTTGGGTATTCTGAAATGTGTATTCCTTGATCGACAAAACATGCTGGCATTTGCTACATGCCTAGTGTTTGAAAACTAATGGATTAATTGCATTCATGTGTCTGCAAACTTCTGCTGCCACTGAAGTGCTTCTTGCAGAGCGAAGCATCTTGTCGAACCTTGCATTTTGAACCTGTTGCCTGCAGGTACTTAGTGCAAAGGTATGTACTTGTTCACAGTCTCTCTTTCTTCTACTAAATTACTACCATTGATTTTTCCATACAGCTCATTGCTTTCCTCCAGATAATAAGGAAATGCTTCTGCATTTTGGGACAGGGATTTGCACAGTAAGGCATAGTGGAGCCTTGTTTTATAATCATCGTGTTCCTCCCGGTGTCGCTGTCGGTCAGGCTATAGCCCGCTGAAGGGTGGCACAGCAGTGATCCTTCCAGCGCAGAGCAGCCTTTGTGTTCGCTAGCCAGCTGCGCAAAACACAAATCTCTTTGTCTGAATGTCTTTTATATTCCAGCACATCTGGGAACTCTACTTCTGAGCCAGTATTCAAATACACTTTATTCTGCAAGAGCCTCGGTTGATTAGTGCAATTGTTATATAAAGCGTTACCTATAAAAAACAAAGGATAAAAATAATAGTTTCATCCCACCTCCAGGGAAGAAAAATCGTTTAATGCATACTTTCCTCAGTATGTTACTGTTCTCTGGCATTACATCTCTGTTTTCCTGCAACCTGATTTGAAGGTAGGGTTAAAGGGAACGAACAGTGAAAGCTAGATCTCTGAATTTTAAAGGAAGGCACATTCTTTCATTACATTAAAATCTGGAAGGCTAAAAGTTGGTGGTAACTGTGTTTCACGCTTCTCTGGCATTATCCTTATAGGTGTCCCATGCCTCCTTATATGTGGCAGTGAAGTTAGCATTATCTGTTCACTTTTTCGGGGCAGTGTTTCAAAGGTAATGAAAAGACAACATGCAAGTTTAAAAATAAGAGACTGATGAAGAACAGAGGATAAATACCATCTCTCTTGCTCCTAAGGTTTTTATTTATTCCCCAAACTATTACTAAGAATTTATCATCTCCTGTCTTTTGCGGATTTTAAGAGGCTACTCACTCATTGGCCTGTGATTTGGACTGACCTATAATGATACAAAACTCTCAGTCTGATGTGCCAGCTGCATTTGAAAAGTATCTAAAAAGTGCAGCACATAACTCTTCTGTGAGTTGTATTTCTTCTAACTACATTTGTTTACCACAATTGCTGGTATTTTTATATTTTTAACACATTTATCACTAGAAGTATACAGGCTATCCATATAACCCCAGAATATAAACCTCTTTCTAGCTCATATGTGACCGTATTCACTTACAACTGTACATGCTAACAATTACGTGTTTGAGAAATGATGGATTTCTGTTTGCCACATAAAGACATTCCTTCTTCTCTCAATTTGACCCAGAAGGCACTTGATTTACGGTCTTGGTTTAAGGTAGAACAAATAGCAGAGGAAGGTTATAGTAATGTTTCATGATACAGTGCAAGTCGAACTATCCTCCTAAGCTTTGCTATGGTATTAAATCTTTGTAGGTTGAAAAAAAAGAAAACATTGTGAGGATCTTAGCTGAAGGAGAGAGTATGTAGCATCATGGAGTCACAGCAAAGAAGACAGAAACTTACGGCAATAAGAAAAAAGTCAGGGATGGAGCAAAAGGTAGGAAATCTAAAAAATGGTGAGTCAAGCATTTCTGTTCCAAAGCAGGCTTAACCAACATGGGCTGCTGTGACCCTGTCTTGCCTGCTAATTTCCTTTCCATATTTTTTGGTGTTATTGATTTCCAACCCCCACCAATTTAATGCTGAAGTGACTCCCTGCAAAGCCTGACAAGCACCAGAGCTGTGCGAGGGAACCTGCAGGAAGGCAACAACCAGTCACTGGCTGCAGAAAGAGGAAGGGCCTTGAAAGTGCGGATGAGGAATTCAAAGATGCCAGCAAAGGAGGATGTGAAGCCAGGGTGGAAGGCACAGTCAGTACTGCAGAGAGAGGACCCAGTAGCAGCCTTTTAGATGCTGGGTATTACATTGGGAATGCTGGGGAAGATAAGGTTGGACTACTGCAAACAGGAGGTGAGGCAGAGCGCACAAAATAGAATAGATTGAAAGAACCTATTTTTGAATATTGTATAAAGAACAAAAGGGTAAGAGAATTACTGGATGAGGAGAACAGGGAAAGGAGCCAGCTGTAGTTTGGCCTAACACATAGGCTGCAATTATGGCAGATAAAGCATAGACAGACCCAACAACACAAAGAAAGCATCTGAGAACAGAAGAAACATTCGTGTTTTGATGGTTGTGTTTCTTTTAATGTTTTATTTACTGTAAAAATTGTCTCAATGTCATTCAGAATGTTTTGTGTAAAAAAAAAAAAAACCCACACCATCTTTACCCTATGTTTTTTTTTTTTTTTTTTTAAATCAGCCCTGATATATTAATCCGTGCATTTCAAATCTCTATATTTGTTAGATTTATGCCAGCCAATATTTGTCTCAGTACTCTAGCTTGCATGCCGATCATTTACTCTTCCGGCTGTTCACTGTCATTGCCTTTCTGAACAATAAATGCTGAAAGTTCACAGAAAGGCTAGCCCTTACTGGTACTGAGCCTGTGTTATTCCACGTTGTGTTGTTCCTACAAGGAATAGTGAATATGAAGCATACTTTGTACAACTCTTTTTATGAGTTCTTCAAATCACAACTTTCCTAATTACTGTAAATGTACCATTTGTTATTCCTTGGAGCGTTAGCCTGTTTCTTTGGGGCTTTTTTGAAACTGGGTTAAGACATTGGTATTTCAGAGTCTCCTGGGTTTGCAAAGAATAAGTGATGTGCTTGGCTTACAATGGCCATCAGCTAATCAGAAAACATATTTTGAATTCTGCATTTAAGTTACTAAGAAAACTTGTTTTGCAATGTGAGTTAAAATACCAGGAAATCATGTTTTTTTATTATTTCCCCACCGAGATCAAAATGAGTTCTGGCATAGAATTACAGCGGATATGACTCAAGTCAAAACAACTTATTTTTCCCCTACATACCTATAGACCAATATGTGTTTTCTGTAGCATCTCCATGACTTTGCATTTGCTTTAATTCTTTATCACCTAGTTCATCATTCTGTAGCTTCTCATTCCTCATCACTGAGGCAAAATTAGTCAACCTTTGTTACGGTTGAGTAAATGAGCAGAGCAGAAAACACTTGTGCTCTTCTATTCTCATTATTCTTGTTTAGCACCGTTTGGACTCTGTGTAATCCTGTGTAATTACTCCAGAATGATATTTGCTGGAAGTGGACAATCTGTATCTGTATGTCTCTCTACTAGGCCACTTATTCAAGACTCGAGGTATTAATTTTTGCTTTCTTCCACCAAGACAGGATGAATACAGTGAGCGCAGCCAAAGCACAAATCAAGTTCTCCCTGATCTCTGTGGTGAACTATTGTTCAGCTTTCATTTCCTCCACAGCTCTTCCCCGGGAAAGAGAGTGTGAGAAGGTGTATTTTTCTGTAATACTCTTTTCTGCTGCTCTACTGTCTAAGCGATGAGAAAAAACGTCTGCCTTCTCCTGCAGCGTCAGCTGCCTCACTGTGAGCGCCTGCACCCGTCTACTACTGAAAAGTAGATCCGTTGCCTGGCATGCGATATGCCAACGATCACACATTCAAGGGAGACATTATTTACTTCAGGGTTGCACAAGCCTGGGTGCTTGGTGGTAATTCCACAAATCACGTACACCTTGTCTGACATACGGTTAACACTTGTACACTTTTGCAAATCATTATTTTTACAGTTACACACAATTATGTTCTTCCAAATCGTGTACACTTTGGTTAAGACACGGTTAACATTTGCACACTTCCATAAACCATTATCAGTATTTTCCAGTTATGCACGATTACTTTCTTCTCTCGTTGGTCATTACATTTCGGTCATTAAATTTCTTGTCTCTTAATTAAAGGCACAGCACACAATGTGCTACGCATGATCTATGGGGAAGGGGCTTCTGTGAGTAGGGGGCAACTACAGCCTAGAGGCCTCATTTTTACTGTGTTAATGAGTTAAGTTCACTGAAATTTCGGTTTCTCACCTCTGAAAGTCCAAGCTAATCATTTACAGCCTAGGGCATGATTTTCACTATGTTAATGAGCAAAGTTCACACAAAGTTTAGTTTCTCACCTCTGAAAGTCCAAGCTAATCATGGGTTCCACCTTATCAGGCCCTAACAAGGATGCACCATCCTTGGGCCTGGTCTTGATGTTCCATGTTTTTCCTTCTCCGCTCTAGGGTATTTTGAATTCCACTCTTTGTTAGTTCTGTGGTACCTGAAGTTCTGTCCTTCACCAGTAAATTGTTTCTTGATAGTCTGTACACCCTATTTATGAAAGCCTAGGATGTAAAAGGGGACATTGCATCAAAGCATCTTATTTATGGAATCTTAAAAATAAGAAAGGAGACACCTAGTCTAAACCACATTGTTCATACAATAATTTCACCCCCTTTGACACTTAAGGTGTTTCAACGCCTTTAAGTCTCACCTAAGAAGAGGTACACACTGAAACAAACAGCAAGTGACTATAATCATTAGAACAATCAAAAAATAATTGCAAATAGCTGTTTAAGTCATCCTAAATCAGGGAGACATGAGGTTAGGCAAGAAAGATACAGCTCTTCCTTTTCAGAACTTCGGATACCAGTTTCTTTAATGGTTGAGTTTTCCCTTCTAATAGCAGTGAATTATCAGAGAGGTTAAAGCAACACATTCCTTTAAACTCCTCACACCCATGATTGTGTCTAAGTAGCAAGTAATCAATAGCTGCCCGATTCTCTAGAGTAGCTTCAGGAATTTGAGTCATTTCAACTCCAATAGCTGTCAAGGCCTGTGAAGTATCATTTATATCTTTTACCAGTGCACAGGCAACACGTTTCAAGGCACGGTAATTCACAGCCGCTCCAACTCCGGGGCTTAAAAATGCAGCAGCTACAACTTCACTTGGGCTGTTTAATACAATTTGTGAGTCACAGTCACTGGGTAGTTGATGGACATCTCTCCTTGTTCGTGACTCATGTTGTCGATCCTCTTTACTTAGAAGTAGAGGAGCCGATCTTCCTATAGAGCATGGGCCTCCAGTTACATTTGCTGGAACGGAAGCATAAGCCACCTTTCCGCAAAATAGAAACCACCCTAAAGGTAACTGGTGGGGGCCCAGGCATAATTTAGGGTTTCTGTTTTGTTACAAACCAAAGTAGGATGTAATTGTGTCATGCTGGTACATTTTGAAGTACAATCCCTAAAAAGGATACAATTTTTGGCAGGGAGTGTCCTTCTCACTCTGACTTTTAACATTCCCCTTTCTTTAATATTAGTCGCTCTTCCCATGCTATAAAGGCTGGTGTAAGTTGTGTTTATTTTAAATGCCTTAAGCATGGCACCATTTTAAATAATTCCAAAGGAGTGGGGACTCCTAGCAAGCATAAGCTATAGGTAACTCCCACTCTCCAGACTCAAGGCGAAAGGAGGATCTATTGGTTACC